>JAPYYT010000658.1:0-44709 GCA_030522565.1 Ceratosolen corneri | reverse complement strand
TATATATATATATATATATATATATATATATATATATATATATATAGCTAAAATCATCTTATTTTTAATATAATTTATAGATAGTTGAATTAAATTTTTAAAAATTAAATTTATTATAAATCTTACAATTAATATCTTACGTTCATATCTTCTGTACCGAAAATTTTTTTTTAAATTATTTTGTAAGAAATATGTAGTTGATATGACGTCACGTAACAATTTTTTTTTGAAATTTTTACCAATTACAATTATTAAGTTTCAAAATGTTGTTTAGTACTTTCAGTACTAATTGTCGCTTGACTAAAACTGTTAGCATGTTTACTTTAATCTCTACAGTGTTTTCTAAATTAAGAAGAAAAAAAATTAAACTGAAAACTGTACGTTATGGTTTCAGATATGAATTCGTATATTTTCTCTTTAAAAATGCTTCTGTTGATTTTTTTATATTCAGACACATTAAACAGATACGATGGGATTACATAAATGTCTTTCAAATTTAATTTCTAACTTTATTTCGCAATGCTCCTTAATTACTATATCATTTTCGTATCAATTATAGTATGTATTTGAAATATATTGTATGTAAAATATGTAGGCTTATAAAATATAGTAAGTATATTGCAAAAAGTGCATTATAAGTAGAACTATTAAACATTATGTGTACACAGTTTATGACATGTATGCCTCATATGATCTGAACAAAAAGTATTCAACTGGTACTGGCAATGTATGTGCAAAGGCTTTTTGAATTTCAGGTAGAATGATAATAAAAGAAAATCTAGTCAATAATAAAAATGTATTTATTTCAATATTTCCATTTTTAATTTTTGTAGTGAATAAATTTTAATACGTGATAAATTTCATAAAAAAATATTTTATTAAAGATTACACGATTAATTTTGTGAAAATAAATTATTTCCGAAAATGTTTACTACATCTTAACATTTATCATATTGATTTCATACCTTTTCATTACAATATATCAAATAAGACATTCTTATATATGTATATATATATATATATATATATAAATATTGTTTTCTTTCAATAGCTTATTATAAATCTTTATTGATTACTATGAAAAAATACTTTATAGTTGTACATCAATATATAAAGAAAATATATTTCTCTTTCTTTCGTATTAATCTATTCTATTCTATTCTAAAATATTGTAAAATATCTTTAAAACATTCTAAAAATATTATATATTTTTTTATTTGTAAAAGAACATATTTGTCGTTGGAAAATCAAAATATATTTATATTACTTAATACAAAGATATTGTTTACTTAAATTAGTTTTATTTGTAATCCACAACAGTCCCTCTACATTTAGTTGCGTTGGTATCATTTTCTTTTTATTTAATCTTATTGCATTCTAGAGTTAAATAGTACTTATAGTGTGATAAATTCTGTCTACAAATATGTAGCATCGGTTTTCATTTGAAATTGCGAAAACGATTAATTATTCTCTTTCATTGAAGTTTCGAGGAAATACGAGAAAGTGTAGTACAATTTTAACTATCAACGCTATTTCATCAAACTTGACAGTTTTTCATTTTATTCAATATTCTTCAGATAAAACAATACATAGAATGTTCGTATAAACAAACATATGCATTTTATTTGTTAAACATAAAATTTGCTGTAAACAATATTGTGAATATGTTTGATACATGACTAAATACCTAATATTTATAATTGCTTTTTTATACTTAATATGTTTTACTCTTATACAGCATTAATGGCTAGTAATTTTTATAAAAGAACGAAAATTATGAATATTCAATATAATTAAACAAATCAAACAACAACAATGTTATTAAAAGCTCATTTATTATCGATGGTTTTTAATTAAAAAAAAAAAAGAAAAAATTTATCTAAAACCAAGTTTTAATGCAAAAGTTCTTTTATACTTATGTTATTTAATATATCTATATTATAAAGAATTTAGTTCTGTCAATGTTGTATTGAATTATTGTCATTTTGTTGTCATTTTTTTTTAATTATTTTGAAGTGTTTGGATTAGTGTCTATTGAATATTATTTTAATGGTTTCTTTTGTTCTAATTAAAATAGGGCCTTGAGTGAGGGATTACCACTTAATTTTAAGTCAATTAAAAGTTATATGAAAAATGACATTTCGTTAAAATTTGAAGGCTTTTTAATAATTACAACAGAGCATATAAATTCCTTTATAAAACGGCAAAAATATATATATCAAATTCTATTAAAATATCTTTATCTATGTTTTACAGACAGATATGGAAACGAGATTTCTGCCGTTTATTGTTAATATATTTACGGTTTTAACGAGCTTTTTCTTTTTAGATTTGTTCACCTTTTTATCCTTATGTTTGTAACAAAAAGAACTTCCAGTTCTAAATGCCGCATTATAACAATTTAATTAAGTGAAATGAGATCGGATCCCTACGCAAACACTAAAAAATAATTGGTGTTTCAATCAAATCATACTTACAATATTTACACGTAATAACGTAGTATAGAAAATTGTTTCAATGCAACCGGTACGCACTCATATGATATTCTAAGCTATAGAATTCGCTGAATGTTTAACTTCAGTTAAACCATAGAGATTCAATTGAGCCACTATAGTAAAATCAAAGTCAAATTAAATAATTCCTAGAGAGATTTTTATTTGCATTTAATTTTCTCTTTAAATTTTTCTTACTTTAATCTTTTCTTAATAAAAAAAAAAAAAAAGAGACCAAAAGAAAACGCGAGAGATCACTTGGGTAAGATTACTCTGTAAGACAATTCTGCCAACCTCTCGTGCAATGCATTTAGTTGAAATTAACTGCACACTCTCATTGATGAGTCCAGTAAGGCGACCTGGGATAACATAATTTTTAAAAAGCAAAATAAGCAATCTTCATACAAGATATGTTCAGGTTAAAACAAAAATAGGAAGAAAAAAGAAAAGAATAAAAAGGGAAGAAAAAAAAAAAAGAACAGAAAAAAAAAAAAAAAAAAAAAAAAAAAAAAAAAAAAAAAAAAAAAAAAAAAAAAAGAAGAAATAGCTAGCTTGGATATAAGATTTACTCCAAGTCCTTACGAAGATAAATAACTTGAAATGGCAAAACGATAATTCTAAGCTTGTCGAAATACTTCGATCTGTAGCATAATGCTTTCGAAAGTTTTTGTTGTTAATCATAACCGAATAACATCATCTTATTGAAACATCTCAAATATGAAAACATTAAAGATACGATTTCTCTAAATTTCGAACATATTTTCCACTTCGCAACAATTTATGAAATATATGAAGGCGAAGCAACAAGTCCGTTAACAACTCTGTTAACTGGTATATCGCAGATAGCTAATAATGTGGAATTTGTACATCGCAAACATTTTGTGCACAATAGAGCCCTAAAATGCTGTGATATTTTCAAGTTAGTCAACAACAATACGTCAGTGATACACGGCTGGACACCAACACTTTGTCCAGTGAATTCAACTTCAAAATTCAATCGAATAAAAGGTCCACCTATTTTTGCAAGCCACAACTAAATTTATAAATTATTGGTATTATTAATTATTTCAATGCTATGATGATCATTGACTGGTTCTCAGATGAAAAATAAGCTTGTTTAAGATCGATTTGGTTAACCCATTTGAATGGGTCATAGTCGATAAGGATAACATTCTGAATATATCCTGGTATCGTAACATTTGCAAATCCAAGTCCTTTCGAATTAGGGACTTTATAATGTATTTAAATGTCGAGAGTGTTGACTGAAACTCTAAGAAAATTACCATCTTTATATATTATTTACTCCTTGTTTTGATTTCTCAGTACGAACATACGAGATATTTCAAGTTTTTGTGTTAATCGGAAAATTACCTTTCGTATTAATCTAATGAACTATACTTTTGATTGTAAAAACATTAAATTTCTGGGCTACAGGGTTATTCCCGAAGGTTTCTCATCCTTTTTGTTATCTTATAGTAGTTTGAGTCACCGATAACTGATACCTGCTGTACCTTTTATAAATTTGACAATGCTCAGTGAAATTATAATATATATATATGTATATACCACTGTAACCATAGCATTCCAACTTCAATCGACGGTTGGTAATTCAGAGGCATATTTATACAGGACCTGTTGTCTCAGTCTATTATCCGATCATTACGTTTTCGAATTCGCTTATTAACCTTGACGCACGCGAGCAAAGAAATCAGCAATAATCGGAAAAACAACCCTCAATACGAGCGATGCAACAACAAGAGCACTAGTTTACATCTAAATTAAATTCGGCAATTATAACTATAAATATATATATATAACTAAATAAAATATATATAAAAAAATATATATATAACTATAAATATAAATGTCAGTTTGAGCGAGCATTTACTATCAATACCGTTTAAAAAAAATACGCTTCAGCTTTGTTTTTAAAATGATATTTTTTAAGGAATTGTTTATTGAGTAATGTAGATGAATTTTACGAAGAAATTTTGCTCCTCAGAATCATGAAAACTTAATGACAATTGATTTAAAATTATCTTTTGTTCGTTATATTAAATTCTATAAATTTTTAACGTGCATTCGCATTATAATTTGTCATTGAGTTCTTTGTTATTTATTATTATTTATAGTTTACGAAAATAAGAAGTGTAATATAATTAGTTTGTAGGCAAATAATATATATTAACTTTCTTTTATATATCACTTCATTTATTATTATTATTATTGTTTTATTTTATTTATATATTACCGATAGCTTTTTACTTTTACAATAATTTAAAGCAGTACGACGATAAGAGGTTTAAGTGTTTGATCGCCGATATGTACGAATATTTAAGATTTTTTTGCTATTGTGTTTCTTGCCTTGTCTATTCTGTCTTTTCGATTCCGATAATTGTATAAAATTATTCCGAGTTATTATATATTTATTAATAGAGCTTACAATTTCCACTTCACATTCACTTAACACGTGTTTTATTCATTTTACGTATAACAAAATGCAATATGAAGATGCAAATTTGTTTTATTAGAGGAAAGTTAAAAATAGAGTTTACTTTATTTAATATATTACAATAATATTGAATGATAATTTACTAAAATTGTAATTATAGGATAAAGGTTCAATTTATGTAGAAAATTTGAAATCTAAACAATTATGAATATAATAGACTACTTAAAGAAGTTATTTGAGAAAATAAAGGCAAAGAATTACTTAATTTTGCTGTTCTCATCGAAACTTGGAGAAAGAGCCAAAGAATTTTAATTATCACTTGATTGATGTATTATTATCTTTATCTTTATCATTGCTATTTATTTATTTTTTTTTTTATAGTTTAACATTCAGTTTGCGATTGTATTTTCATCCTTTTACCACTCAATGTCATCTGCTTAACTTTTGCCTTCCATTCTATTTTTATGGTGAACGACTCCTATTGCTTACATAGCACTCAAGTGTACTTTGCGTGCGAGTATGTGCGAAGGTGTTTCTTTTGGTTTTCTTTATTTGTATATACTTTTCTCAAGGGTATTATTCATTGGGGATTGATAAGTATGTAAAAGGTAATTGTACTTTGGATATGATTTTTTTTTTTAAATTTTCTTGCGTGAAAAGCCTACATTTTATGTTTGCTACACCGGTAATTATATTTTCCAATTGCTCTTGAATTTATTAAAAAGACGTGATAATGAGTATCTATTATATTGATAAGTTGGAAATACGTCGTAATCGTGATATTTTGTTGCGAATTGTATTGCCAGTCTGAAATATAATGTCAGTAGAATATTATCGTTATGAATTATAAAATGATATTGGTCAAGCTTAGAACAAGTATTTTGTTCATTTATTGGAAAGTTCATATCTTAAAAGAAAATGGGATCGCAAATTGTAAAAGAATTCATCTCAAAGAAATTCTCATTATGTTATTTGAAGTTCAAAAAGTTGTACAACTTGAATATTTTATAAAATTACTGTTTGAAACTTGGAAAATTCATTCCCAAAACTTTCCATAAAGATTAACGAATTCCCAGAAGCTCGCAGAATGCCATCTTTATTTTCAACTTTAGTATGTGGTTAAATGAACTTATTCAAAAATTATGAAAGTCTTTTGCCAACCACAGTACTTTCTTCGTACTACTGTAATTCTGTAATGTAGTGCAAAGCTTAGTAGGGGATAATCATTGAAATTGAGAAAGACAACAATAAGCAAGTAATTTCTTGCGCATTATTCAAGTACAAGCAAGCTAAAAGTTGATTTACAACGATATTAAATTTAATAATAAAAAATTTAATTTAACAAAATTCAATTACAATGTTATTGTAATTATTATAAGCTTTTAAAATAATTTTTCATTTATTTACAAATGAATACGAAATTTCAAATTATAAAACTTGTAATCGTCGTTTAATAGGGAAGACAATTGCATTTAACTGCATGTTATTCCCGATATAGAAAACAACTTTACGTTAGTTATTTCTTCATTACAACAATATTTCATTAAAAATATATTCGGCTTTCCAGTGTTTGCTTATATTTTAATTTAAAACCAAAATTACACCTACGCGTACAAAATTGGGAAGATTATAATATTCATTCACATGTCACGTTAATTGATAATTTTCCCCACATTTTTATTGCCTTTTGTTATCTTATTACCAACGTAATTGTATTACTACTACGTGTGGGTAAATATGATAATCTGCCGATTTTCTTGCCAAGCTAATACATTCGTAAGTCTGACTTTTACCAATGTGCATTATTCATAGATGTCGGTCTTCGTCCTCCACAACTTCATCTCTTATTTGTTCGCCTTAACGAGCTAACAAAGGAATTGCAAAGAATTGGGCGCCTGTTTGCCTTTTGATAAATGTTTGTTGCTTGGAGCTTACCTCTCGCCCGGACCGTAAATTTATGCAATAATTATATATTTATTTTAAACAGGTGTCAAGGAGCCAGTATAGTCGATTTAACGTTTTTATCGGTGGTAATTGAATTTAAAATGGGATGCAAAACTTGAATTACACATGCATAAAGTAATTTTATATTTAGATTGTGCAACTACTGATATTAAATACTTCGGCTATAATTGGCATTTTTTTTTTTTTATTAAAACCTTTTTCCATTTAGACGCTAATGTTAAGTTTCATATTGAAAAATGTGGGATCTAAGAGAGTGTTTTGTGGAGTTGGAGGAAAAAAGTGAAAGGGAGAATTGAAGTATATTTATTACGATTTAATTGTCACAAACTACACTAGCAAACTATTATAACGAATAGCGAGGCTCGCATTCCTATTAAACAACGTAGGCGTTTTCTATCATAATCACTCACTATCATAATCAATCCCAGAAAAGCCTTAATGAACATTAACATTTCTTCACCAAGTATAGAATAATATAAATTATTTGCAGAAAATATACATATCTCAGACAAAATGTCTTTTGTTAAGTTTTTTTGTCATCAATGTCGACAGCTAAAAATCTGGGTAATTTATTATAACATTTAAATTATATTTTACAAGTTCTTTTTAATTTTTGTTCGCTGTTCGCTGTTTTTGAGCGAGCTAATTATTCATTATAATTCATTCATGCAAAATTATTAATAATAAACGTTGCTTGTAAATATTACTGGTATTTTCATATTATCAATGTATTTGTTTTTTTTATATGGATGCTTCGTTTTAACAATTTTCGTCTGGTCTATTTAAGTTGGGTAATCGTTATTATCACAAAGTTTTGCCTTTAATCGCCAGTTTATCAAAATAACTAATTGTTTCTCAATTTCGTAATTGAAACTTGATAAAAAATTGATTAAAGTTAAAAAAGTATGATTGTCCAGCTAAATTTAATTCTGCATCTTTTTTTATGAGAATAAAGAAAATTAACTCATTCAATTAGAATTATTTTACATACATTACATATTAAAGATACATTGCGCGAGTTTTTATTATACCCTAGAAATTATATTTTTCATACAATGATACAAATAAAATATATAAAAATCAGTTTAGTGTACAGTTTTTTTTGCTTTATTTAGGAACTTTTATTATTCTAATGAATGCATTTTTCCACTGGATTTTAACGTTTTGGCTTATAAACGGGTATAACATCAATTTATAATTATTTTATTTTATTAATTAATTCATTAATTTATTGCACATGTTGGATTTTTCAATAAATTGGCCCGTAATTTAAACATTCTTATTATAGTGAAAACTATCATTAAAGGCATTCACGTAATTTTAGTAAAAATTGATTTTCCATTCATACATGTACCTTGCATTTGTAAGAGCTTTTATTCTTCAATACGTGCAATGCTTAGTAAAAATATACAATAAAATTATATTTTAACCGATAAATTTCGCCTCTGTATAAATATATATCTGTATACGTGGTTTTTGCAACTATAACGTGGACTTCAAATCTTTCCTTATTTATAATATTGCAATATTACATACATAGGCGTAATATAACGAATGAAATACCTTTCGAAATTATTCGTCTAATATTGGTCGAGGAAAGAAAGAAATATAAGCTCATGCATCTCGAATGACTGAACTTTCAATCCAGCCGCAACGAAAATCTAGTTGACCGGACTAAGAACTCGCAAAGCGACCTTCCTTTTCTTTATCTTTTTCGGATCATCTTCGCCCTGTATGCGCATGCGTTCGCCCACCTTTTGTATCAATAATTTATTATTGTAGTGTGCGGGACTGGCGAATGCGTTAACACGATTGCAGTTTATACGCTACTCTCGACTTGCGTAACGTTAATATAAAAGCGAGAGTAATTGTTGCTGTTCCGTGAACGCAATCAAATGAGATGATATGCCCACGTTTTCTTTTGCCTATTTACTCTTTATTGATATGCGTGATTAATAGGAGGGGTTCCAGTTTCGGAGGTTTATTGTGTTTTAGAATTTATTTATTAGACAAGTTTGCGTATAATGGTGTGCAAATTTTTAGGTACTAATGTCAATGTTAATAAAAATACTTTTGCCAGCCTAGAGTTTATAAGTCGTGTTTAATTCTTTATAACGATTCCTTCTTAGATAAATATTTCTATAATTCTTGATACCAGTATAAAGACTTTCATATTATATAATTTATTGCATCGATGTAAATGTTTCTATAATTTCAATTAATACCTTAAATTTTCACAAAACTGTACGTTATACAATTAAAAATTTTTCAGGGATTATATCATAACATTGTTGTCTGTGATATATATATATATACGGATATGTATAAATATTCAATAGCTTTTTATCGAATACTTTATCAAATGGCGATACAGAAGCTTTCAAGAAAAAGTTTCTTTTAAAAAATAGGTAATCTAACCTATGTACAATTATTATGTAAAATAAAATTCATTTTTTGTAATTCTTATAAAAAAACTTATTTTATATAAAATTATTTTAAACAATATGCTTCAACAACATTGTTATAGAATTGAATTATACTTAGTTTCATCTGATTTTATTACGCAAAGTTTTACGATTGCAAAGTTCCCAATGAATTGAAAATATTCCGCATTTCTCTTTGTGCGTTGCTTTATGCTTATAATTAATGTTTGTAGTTGTAATCAAGTACATTTATTGGGTTGCCACATTTAAAACATAAATTTTTGCTTATAGCTAATATCATCAGAACATT
Organism: Ceratosolen corneri; assembly: GCA_030522565.1. NCBI lineage: Eukaryota > Metazoa > Arthropoda > Insecta > Hymenoptera > Agaonidae > Ceratosolen > Ceratosolen corneri. The sequence goes on along the minus strand of JAPYYT010000658.1, from coordinate 35,067 downwards.
CGATTTTGTTATGATACATGTTTACCTCTTTTTATCTGTGAGAGGATCTAAGCAACAAGGATTCTATCGTTTACAGTTAGTCAGACTTTATAAAATAATTTCGGCAGCAAAAATTTTAATAATGATATTCATTACTGTCAGTAGTTAATTTTCGTGTGAGTGGCATGAGCTATTGAGTATGTGTATGTGAGTGAGTGCGTGAGTATGTGAGTCCATGGCTAACTCTTGGATACTGAATTTTAGCCAATTACATTCAAGCTTCTCTGCCCATTATTTTGCTTCAAAATAAAATTTTGAACTATTAATTTTTTTCCTTCTTCCCCGGTACTTAGTTTTTATATAGACTTTGAAACCAATAATTATAGTACACAATGTTTTGTATATTAACTGTAAAATCTTCTGAAGAAAAACCTGAACATTTTTAGAAATAATTGTCATCGGTTGATGTCCATTTGGCATATTAAACGAACTGTTATTTAAAGTTAATTTTTCTTATTAAAGAATTCGTACTTCTATCTAATATATAATAATTTACTATTAAAACAGGAGCATTAATTTTGTGAAAACATCGGTATATATATTTTAATCCCTTTCAAATTTTATAAATAGTTTTAAATATTTGATGACATGTTTGATTTGATTAAAATATATTATCAATTATTTGCACTGAGAGTAAATATTATTCATTTCAAACAGTAATACAAATAGTTTAATGATAAATGTATCAATTATTTACAACTTGCTTTATATATTTCAATATATTGGGTGGCCATATTAAATAATATATGGTACATGTATCTCTACGTTAATGTAACTCAATTGTATTACTACAATTGTGTTTTTATTATGAATTTTAAATATGAATTTTCTATTGATTTATACTGTTTTGTACGCAAAGTTCTTTTACGTATTTTAAATTTTATACATTATAATTTTATACTATTTATTTGATTAAGAATTTATAATTATATTTAATTATGATGAATTTCGGGGCATTTATATAGTAAAATGAAAATTACATTTTATTCGTTCTATTAACCATTTTCTTAAATTTTTTTGGAGTGATGTTTCACATTATTTTTACTAATTCGTAATATCTTTGATATTTCAGATCTGTGTGGTTAAGCTGAAAGATGATCCAAACGTAAGTAAATACGTGTTTTTCGTATATTTCCTACAGAATTATAAAATGCAATAATTTAATGATAATTAATATTAATAATATTTTTGTAAAATTATTTATAGAACACAGATATTTTGGATCGTATACGAGACATTCAGCTTCACATTGTCTCACTTGGAAGGTGGCAGGTAACATATTTTATTTATGCTTAATGTCTCTACATTTTCATTAGTTTGCCTTCGTTAATTTTTCATCGTGAATTATGAATAAACAATATATTGTCCGAATAATTAAGTTTGTGCGATAAAGTTTCGGCGCATGTCGATGTAAAATTTTACATAAATCTTACGTAACTTACCGAAAAGTTGTTGGAGTTATTATAAATTCTTGGGTTTTCCAATTTGTATTTGAAATATCTATTCGTCAGTTGAAGAAATGTGTTTATGATTAAATAATTTGAGACTATCCGAACCAATTTTACGCTTATGAAACATTTAACTCTCTGATGTTTATGAATTATAAATATTTTATTAAAACTTTCATTGTATCAATAAATACTGGATGAGCTCTGCATATTTAGAGCTAAGAGCATCTTCTAAAATGTAATCCTCTTCTTTTATTTATTTTTTGAATGTACAGAACAGGACCTGAAAATAAAACTGAATAAACACTCGTTAGCAATTGTAAGAATAGTTTTTAACTCATTTTCGTATGCTTAGTTTTCAAAATATTTCCGAAAGGAATAACCAGGCACTATTTATTCGGCATGTTATAAATTATGAAGAGACGCCTTATCACAAGAAGGATAAGAGTATTAAATTTTGTTGCACTATCTTGTTTTGTATTTTTGCTTCTAGGAAAAGAATTTTTCGTTTCAAGCAATTCATACAATAGATTTTTCAGATCGTAAGCTTGAAATGCAGAGTACTGGGAATATATCAATTTAGAGTGTAATTGTTTACTTAAAAATTACTTTTGCGTTGTCTAACAAGGGCGATAATTCTTTCGTTTAATGATTATTCGATTCTTCTGTGATTACCCCCTATTCTTCGTAGAGTTTTAAGTTGCTTTATTCTAATTAATGTGACTTATGCAATTATTATTATTTATATAAATAACAGTCAAATTTGGCACAGTCGCCATTGAAAAGAAGAATTTTTTAGCTCTTGCATCACGAAGGCCACAACAAAAGGCCACCATCTGTTCAAGTAAAATAATTAGATGAAAAAAAGGTCGAATGGCAATGAAGAAGCGTATTACAAAGAAATGCGGGAAGTTTTTTTTTTTCAACTTGTACAGTTACGCAGGTTATTCATCGTATTTTCTACCATCACCTGTGCAATAATAAATGGCGCAAACAACGCAAGAGGGGGGGGGAGTGGGCGTGAGAATTCTTGGGCGACGTAACCGAGAAATATATAGCGAACTAAAGTAAAGAAAGGAAGTATCCGATGTACTGGCTGTTATCGAGTCTATCGACGTTGCGTTGCTCTTTTATTTTATTTATAAACAGCCGAGTCTTGAGGAACGCGCTCGTCGATAAGGTAGGAAGACCTTCTTACCGTATTAACAAGACATTTCTAGGCTTAGAGATAGTTCGAGCTTCCAAATTGAATTATGCGGAAGCCATTCCCACGTACTTTGCCTTCTGAATACAAGTTATCTTATTAGAATGTCAAGGGATGGTTTTAGTTGACAATGCGGTGGACAGCAGAAGAGGGAGAGGGAAAAACGAGTAGAAACGTTTGGTTGTGTTGAATCTTTTAAACATTTTGAAGCTTATAAACACTTTAAAGTCCTTTCTCTTATAAGGTGGTGATTTTATTGTCTCACTGCATTTACCTTAGTCTTCGAATATTTTGTATCGATACTTAAATAACATCGATTACGAAAGTCTACGTACAAATGTCATTTCAACACCATTTAATATAAAAGTTTTCGTGTTATATTTAATATCTTCCTTTAAGCTAAAGAAATGAAGAAACAAAAATGCTAAACAAAGAATTTACATTAATGTACATTAAGATCGGTATATAGTTGTTAAAATATTAAAACTGTTTATTATAATATTGATAAACTCATAACATGGACGTCATCATGAAATATAATCTCTAAGGAATTTAAATGGATTCCATAAAATATACTTACAAAGCAATTATAAAACCAATAATACCTAAAGTAAATATTAAGTAATAGCCAATGCATTTTATTAGTTTTATGCGTTTGAAGTCAACGTAATAAATCGCGTGAACTACTTTAATTTATTCATTTAATACTTTAATAAATAGATCATTTGTTACAAAAGTTTTCTTAATTTTTTAAAGTAAATATGCTACTATAATTATATCTTGTATTTAAAATTTTTGGTTATTTGATCAATTGGGAATAATAATTTCTAATATAATTTTAGAAAAAGTTAAAAAAAATTGCAATTAAAACTAATGTTTTATCTTGTAATTGTATAATACTTACGTTTTTTGTCTATTCAATTCTAGAAAATATTAAATGGTCAATTTCAAGATTAGACTGTATGTAAATTTAAGAATAATTGTATCGACCTGAAAATGTTTAATGTAATTACCTTAATGCTAAAACAATTGAAGATAAAATGTTTTTATGAGAATTTTCGTTGCAATTGAAGTTTCTAAATTGTTGTTATATTTAAATTTAATATAGTAGTTTATAAACAAGTTTATCGACAAAGTTTGAATTCATTTTCAAGCACTTTAATTAGCTAAATATTTATAAGAATATTTGAAATCCTTTAAGAAATTAAATATTACTCGAATTGTACACAAAATATTTTCTTCACATACTACTTATATTTAAATTTATACACATAAATAAGTATTAAATTAAACTTGATTACTGGTTATTAATAGTTATTCGTACAAATTTATTTAATATATATATATAAATTGAAACGAATAATATTAATAGATGAATTTGTGTCTAGAGTGATATATAATAATTATCAATTATTCGTTGAAATTTGACTAAAACTGGAATTATATTGTATGAAACTTCCAATGATAAATGATGAAAACTGACTTTATGAGTACATACATTTCAGTTATCGTAATCGTGGATACATCGAGTACTGTCACTGCAGTCATAGTAAATCGAGTGAAACTTTATTGAATATTTCTCAAAAAATAAATATTTAAAATAAGAATCAATATAATTCATATAAATTTTTACTTTATTTTTTCAACAATAACGACACTTTTATCTATTTAACATAAATTTATATAAATATATAAATTCAATATATATATATATATATATATAGGTTAAAATATTATATTTACAGAATTTTCAATTAAATTAGTATAGTTTACGAAAATAATATTGTGATTAAAGAATATAAAATTGACCGAAATTATATTTTTACCTTTAAAATAAGTTCATATTTATTCAACGTCGGTAATGATAATAAATGCTTTTTAAAATATGCGATTAAAATAGAAATTTTTTTACATAAACATGTATAAAATTTTTTAAAAATTAGTAATACTTTTTTAAACGATTATTAATAATCTGTGGACACACAAAACAATAATCTGTGGAATATAATAAGAAACTTTGTATATTACTAAACTAGATTAGAATTTAAAATTTGTCAAAATTTGCGCTATTGTCGCTAAAAAAAATTTTCCTATATAATTCATTGTAAGTTATACATTTTTTTAAAAATTATTTTCATATATAATAATAATAAGTAAATAATAACATTTATTTAGAAAATATGAAATGATGTATCATAATTATAAGACAGACAAGACATTTTATTAAGTTTTTAATTTAAGGTTTTTATATCATACGCAATTTTAAATATCGAGAAAAATATTTTTGAAAATTCTATTAATATAAATTTTCAAAGTAATTGCATGGTACAAGTAATGTATAAAAATTCAGAATCATTGCTTCTAATGAAAAAAATATATTTCTATATTTTATAATTGTATATCTATAATAATCTGTATTATTTGAAAATTTACGAAACATTTACAATTGGTTATAATTATCAACATTTCAATAATATAGACTTTTTTTTTTTTGTTAACATAGACATTCATTTTATTAAACTTTTTATTCCATGTATTTGATTGTATATTATATAATATTATATAATAGTATTATACAAATAACTCCAGTAAATCAGATGATAACCCTTAAGGTGGATTATAAGGATGATTTTGCTTCTTCGTTACTGAATGATGATTATTTAGTTTGAATTTCTGCAAATTTGTTCGCAAATTGTATATTATACAGGCGATACAAATATCAAAGCACGTGATCAAGCAGAATAAATTACTTGTATCATAAAATACTTCAACCTATTCGGATGGTATTTTTATCTTGGATAAACATTTCTTTTGCAGCTTCCTGTACTATATTCAATCATTTACCCATCAATCAATGCAATCAAGTATTGCTCATTCATGTATATTAATTTACCTTTGTAAATATTTTTCCAACTTACTGGTATAATAATTTTCAAAATGCATCACAAAGTTTATTACATTTTTTAAGTAATCGTAATACATCCATATGATTGTAATGAATTACTATTGATACTAATAATATTTGAACATTTTATATAATAAACAATTCAATATTAATCAAAGAGTTGTTTAAAATGTTTCGGACCTTATCCGTTCGTATATAAACTAAGATAACTGTAATTCTACTCTATTAACATATTTTATTCAGTATTTTAAAAATTTGCAAGTTTATATATGAATTTAATTATTTTATAAGCCTTATAGAAATAATAAGAAAAGTTTTCAAAATATCGCTTAAAATTGTAATATATTTTATCAAATCTACTCTTACGGAGATTGATGTGTAAATAAATGTAGTTGGAAGAATCTGCTTTTGCATTTACATTGTTTCGTATTTATTTATTTTAGATAAAGATGATTTCAAATAAGCCGAAAGGCTCACTCTTAAAATGATACAAATATTTTTCGTAATTAGTAATTGAAACATATTATGAATATGATATACAAAAGAATACAAAAAAATAATGAAATCATTCTAGAAAAAAAATGATATCATTATCAGAGAAATATTTGTTTTATGTATGATACAATTTTATATAACAATAGCTTTCAAAGTAAGTTCTTGCCAACATTATATTTTTAAATAATATTTCATTGAAATATATTATATTATTTTTAAGCAATTCGTCAGGATTAGCAAGTGTAAAAAGTGTAAAAAAATATATTGAAATATTTGTCGATTATTGATTGTAGCTGTTATTTTAAATTTTTATATTATTTGATGAAATTATTGATGATTATGATTATTTATTGATAATTAATAAGCATAATATATTTTTACAAGAATACTAAATAAAATCAGATGTAGATCGTTTCCATTTATAATAATACTCTGAAAATGTTACTTATGTTCGATTATTATAAATAATTTATTGTTATGAAACTCATTCAAGTGTAATATAGAAGTTTGAATAAATTCAATAGCAAAAATGTAGTATAAATCAACTTAATATGAAGTGAAAATTATGATGCTACATAAGAAATTGAAAATAATTACATTAATTATTTATTAATTTTACTTGATAATAATAATATATGAGATTAGTATGTATAAAACGTAAATGAGCGATAATTAAACGATCGCTAGATGTACAAAAAATTTCAAACATGCAATTGAAATAGTTACTTCGATATTTTTAAATGATAAAATTATTTTATTGCTAAATTTGGAAAATTTAGTTTTTCAAAATTAATTGGAATATTATTTGTGTTGTTTATCTTCAATGTAAATTAAAATTAAACCTAATAATACCGAATAATAATAGTACGCATACTTGTTTTTTTTTATAAATCATTACATTTCTTATAAAATAAGAAAAATCATATTGCTAATAGTTTTATAATGTATAGAATATATAAACTGCCTCTTCATAAATTTTTTAAACGATAATTTAATTATTTCAACACAAATTGATTAAAAAATTATATCGTACTGCAATAATGAATTTTAAAACTAAAATAATAAAATCTAACATTATCATTGTTTTGACAAAGAAATATGAGAATTCGTAAATTAATCTGATTATGAATTAATTAGTTTTCTTTCGTTTTATTTATCACTATTAATAAATTATTTGGCGAAGCCTTTACTGGGGCAATCTTTATTCGTTTTAACGAGTAATTTGAATGTAACTTTATTAAATTTGAAAGATATTAAAAGTTCCGTTCGTGTTAGCCAAAACACTTTGGTAGCATTTTTATAATTTTGAAAGTCTCCACTAATGTTTATTTTTCTATGTAATTATGAATAATAAATATATTTGTATTTTTTTTTTAATAATTATTGTATAATTATTGTAGAATTAACGGCATTGTGTTTTCGTAATTTCCGTTATTATATTGAAAATATTTGTTATTGAATTTTTATAAATGTAAAAAAGTATGTTCAGTAACGCTTGTATAATGTGCCATAAACTGACAATGAGCAACAATTTACTTTGTTACTTATTGGTATTAATTCAAGTACCGATAATGAAATTATGTGACGCGAGTGTCAAATAATTGAGGAATTTGCAAATTATAGATGTATGGATACAAATTTCTTAGGTCTATTGCGAACATGAAAATTTACGTCGACATTACATGACGTAGTTTCACGTTCACAAATTAATTATTTGTTTAAAAGGGCTATAATCAATAAATAAGACATGCCATATAATAAATGCCAATGGTAATAAGAAAAAAAATATGTGCGACGCTACATAAAATTAGTACATGAAATTGTCGGGATTGATGGCAGTGGCTAAAACTAATTTATGCATTATTTTTGTTGAAATTTGCACGAATCAGACTATAGATTTTGAGCAGGCGTATTTTCTTCAATCCTTAATAAAATGTATTGGAAACACATCACTCGTCAAGTCAATTTTATTGATTTAAAAATTTTCTTTTAATCCTACACGTAGGGGACAGAGGTGCATTTACAAATGAATGCACAAATGAAATGAAAATGAATGCTTATGTTTGAAATTTGCTTACATGACATATTTTGTTCTTTTATTACTCGCATTATAGCGTAAACTCTTGATTATTTTAAGACATTTATTCGTCAACTACACGCTCATAGAACTTGGACTTGTATTTTTTTTTTTAATTCTTTACTCTACACACGAGTGCGTCACGTGAGTGATGGGTGAAGTTATTTATAAAAATATGTGGAGAAGATTTTTAAGTCTTTTAATTGTCAATATTTTTAAGCGAGAACATGTTTTTTTTTTTTTTTTACATAAAAATTAAATAAAACGTAAAAAAGAAGGTTTCTTTATAAAATGAACGTAAGTTTTTTCTTTGTACATTTGGATTTTATAATTGAATAACATATTATGTGGAGAATACAGTAACGTCTAAGTAGAATCCAAATCCTAAGATTGCTTTGGAAACGAGAAGTAAAAATTATTTGTTAGAACTAGAAATTATAATTTTAGTTTGAAAATTTAAATACTTGGATTTAATTTAAAAAATTTGAAAGAAACGTATCGCCGTTCACGACCAATTTCCTTTTGTACAAAAATTTTATATTACTTTGATAATTTTTAATTTCTATACGATACATTTATTCTCGATGTATTTAAATTTTGTATCCAACCAAATGTCAAACGTCCACAACATTCTAGAGAATCCGTAATCCCAATGGATCAAAAACCATACTCCTGCATAATTATTTGACAATTGAAATTATAATATCCACTGCTTATAATCATCATGACCAATTGCGATGAACCAATACAGATAGCATCGTAGTCTTGATTGTTAGTGCAGCAAAGCCCAGCACTGCCGCAGTAGTTCTAGAATGCGTGGGCGACTCTTTGCGTTACGGCCGGAAATCAAAATGCAATCATCACACGGCGTAGCGCATAAACGTGGTAAATGAACCGAGGCGCATAAATCTCTTGGCGCGGCCAAATTGATCGATACTACTACCTCGGCGCATCCTTGCCAGCGTCCTTGCATGGATTTCCCAGTGCCCCTCAACCTAATTCTTTTCATCCCCACGCCATTATATTACAAACAAGCGATAGTCACAAACTATGTGATTTTAAGGGTCTTGTGCTTCGGCTCGAGGATTTCATTAGTGATATTTCATTAATGCTGCATTTGGGTGATAATACTGGCGATGGAAATTTTTCTTACCTCAACCAAGGAAAAGATGATTGTACGTGGAAATTGCACGACACTCGAGGTGTAATTAAATATTTTTTCATTTAGCGGGTATCCGTTGAATATTTCATTGCAGAGAACTTGCAGAGAGGTTCGTCGTAATCCTGCCACTTTTCCAGAACCCTACATTCTAATTCTTACTAGAATCTTCAATGCTGAAATTTGGCCAGCACTCGTCTACGTTGATTGTTTTGCTTTTATTATTAATTTTCTTAATAATTGATAAACATTGCTTTTAATGAGCTTTCTTGGCGTTAATTCGCGCGATAAAGAATCACATAATTATTGAATGTAAGATTGTAGCATTTTCATTGTTGTATTTTACTGCCCATTATATCAATAATATATTTATATATATATATTGTGTTCTTAAATTTTTACAGTATTTTTTTATATTAGTTTCATGTGACAATTTATGAGAGTTCCAAGAGTTGCATCCAATAGGTTTAAATATGTTGTATGCTAAATGCATAATATGAATATGGCGTTCTTTAAACGTAGAAATATATGAAGTGGAAAAGTTGCATAAAATTTCATCATGTTTAATAATATTTTGTTTTAAATGTGCAATTCAAGTCATTTATTAATGAATAAAAAATATACAAACATAAATATAATAGATATATTTAAACATTAGCAGCAATCAATTTTCCATCGGATATCTGTGCCATTGAACTTCTGATGCCATGACTATTATGATAATATCATAATAGTCTACTATGACCAACTGAGCCGAGCTTTTGATGTAAAGTTCATTACATTCATAAGAATTTATAAGTATTAAATTTACTTTCGAGACCCGTTTTTTTACCCGTAATGTAACGTTTGAATTTGAGTTTTATTTGAAAAGATGAGGGATCTGCTCATGACTATTGTACTCTTCCTGTATCAAAACATATTTGGATATTTACGTTCTGGAAAAGGTATATTCTTAATATAGGGCATCGCGATCGTTCCCAACCTTATCGCGGATAAAACTTTTTACACTGCCAAAGTGTGAAGTTGCAGATCAGCATTTGCGTGTAATGATTTACGACTTCGATAATGAATCCTACGTATATCGAAGTTAGTATAATCGGTACTGCATCCTTAGGCAAATCGTCCAATATATATATTAATTAGAAGGTTACAAAAGTTTAGTAACTACTTGATTTTGGCTCAATGTGGGCACAACGTGATGATTATGCACTCCACTCAATTATAATTAGTATTCGTTCTTTATATTATTTAAGGGTTCGCAATGATGAAATTCTACAAGTCTTGATGCCAAGATTACTACTAGTCAACTTTGGTAATTAATATGCCACGTATCATCAATGATAAACAATAATTTTTCTTTTAATCTATATTCTTATAATTCGTCCGTCAATTGAAATTTAAGTCCATTTGATTCAAGTCTCAGAAGCATAGATATTGTATTTAAACCTATAATTACTGCTCCCTTTGCTCATTTTGACTAGCGAAAAGAAGATTCTTTCCTATAAACGAGTCGGTTCTTCTTTCAAACACAACATCGTACTAATAAAACTCGCGGGCAGATTTTTATCGCGTAAGGTTAGACAAATTGTGGGAGGAGAGCGCATTTTTTTATCATTTAAAAATTTGTTGCGCGCATTTAATATGTATGGCGTGGTATTTTATATAAATAAGAAACTAAAGCCACGTACTTTATAGAATTCATAAGTGCGTTATATGGACAGAAATGTGTTTTTAGAACGCTGCTACGTATGAATGCTGTTCTTGAATTAAAATATTAGTCGCCTCTGCGTGGGCCTCTACGCAGTAAAAATAAAAAATGTCTTTGAGGGGTGTAATTAAATTGTCACCGGTCTTACTCGTTGATTTTATTGTCAAGCCAAATTATCACTGCTAATTAGGGCGTATTTGCTAATTAAAGTGAAATTTCAGATGCAGAGCCGTGGGAGTCGGTACGACCAGCAAAGATCTGGAGCCGTGAATTAAATAAGATAATCCATTCGTCTGATCTACGTATGCATTTATAAGATTTACGAATCGAATTTATAAAGTGGAGGGACATTAAGCCTTCCGTAGGCCATAAACCGAAGTGACGGGTGTCGATTATCCGCAACGGGACTTGATAATTCGGTAATTCATTGTTGGAAAGTTTTAATCGAACTGACGACGATATGTCGCTTTAACGAACTTCGACGTGCATAATCGGGATTTTTTTTTCTCACTTGGGTCCTTTGATCTCTTGGCTTTTCATTTGAATGCCAGCGTTCAACGAATTTAACTCGGCGCCCGATCATTACAAATATAACGCAAGCGCTTTAACCTTTTCTTAGCAAACCTTTTAGATTCACCAACGACTTTATTCGTCTGTGATTTCTAGCCTTTTAATTTTTTAACGATGATGCACTTTTCTCTCTCTCTCTCTCTCTATAAGATGACTGAATTATATCTCAATAACATTGGCACTACTGTTTACAATGATTTATTTAAATGAGAGAACGTCTAGAAATATAATTATTATAATAATTATTATAATAAAAATATAGTAATAGAAACAGAATAGAAGCATGCAATTTAAATATAAAATACTAAACAAAATACTACTTGAAGTGGATGTTTGTAATATATTGTAATATAATATAATATATTTGTAATATATTGCCTGTGGTATAAAGTTTATTTTCAAGATATTTGCATTCTTAATTAGTCTTTGGCCGAAAGTTTGTCAAACTATAATTTTATAACCTTTATTAATTGATCGCAATGTTATTCTGACTTGTGTATAATTTTAGCGTATATATATATATATTTGGGTGGCTTGAAAAGGAGTTCATTAGTTATAAAGTAATAATTGTTGTATCAAGAAATTAATAGAAAAATCTTAGTCTATTAAATTTTACAATTGCAAGTTTAATATGATCGAACGCTCGAAACGTTAGTTAGTTTTATATTGAATTAAACTTTCGTTTGTATGATAAATTGCTATAATAAAAAATTAAAACAACAAAAAATTCATTTTATAAATTTATTTATTTATCAACGTATGCTTAATTTATTAACATATACGTTAAACCTAAAAATATTTTTAATAAAAAAAAGTTTTTGTAATAGCCACTATAATACAATTTTATAATGCAGTTGAAGATTACCAAGTAAAACAGAAATACGTATGATAACCTTTTTTTTTTTTTATTAAGGCTGATTTTTAGTAAATGATCGATGAAATGTATGAGTATGGTTTTTCTAATACATCAATATTTTAATAATGAAATTTGTTTTTTAAGAAGAAATTGATAAGAAAAATAATTCAAAAGTTTATATATATGTTTTCTTCCTTTAACATAATGTTTGTTAAGTAATTTACCTTGACTTCAATCGATTAAATTTATCAACATATAAAATAAACTATTAATTGTATAGATGTATAGAAGAATAACGATTTTTTAAAGTTTCCGAGGGTTATATTACCGCTATATTATTTAATAACGGATTTTTAAGAATTTGCTACGCAAAAACTATGTTTCAATTTAATTGAAATTTTTTTTATCTTACTTTATAATGTACGAGAAATATTATAAATATATATCTTTTTTAATGTAAGAATTCATTTTTATTTTTGTATTACAAACAATAAGCTATTAAACACTAATAAATATATTTTTTTTTTGTTACTGCGGATAAGATATTGAATGAGTATGCATGGTATAACACATATGTGATTGTAATCCATGAGTTAGAACTTATCAGCCTTTTGATGAAATAAATAAATACAATGAGTTGTCACACGAGTTAGATTATCTATTAATTTTATTAAAATATAAGTGAATGGCGAAGTTCAAAATAAAAGTTTCCAATTTTGCAATTTTTTTTCGTCACTTTTAATTTAAAAAATAAAAAAAAAAATGCAGTAAGTTGATTCTAACTCTGACAATAACCAGTTAAATATAGATTGAGTTTGTAAAAACTTGAAGCTATTTGGACTGAAAGTTTTTTCGGAATTGTGTCCACAAATAAAAATAAAAGTCATTTTGACTAAAAGGCTTTTAAAGTTTTTATAGCACTTTTTATTGCTCTTATACTTTGTAATAAAATTGTGTTAGATTTAATCGGCATATTTTAAGTCTTCAGTTTTTTTTCTCTTCAAATGCTCGTTTTGTTGCGTCTTTTGTCATTTCATAGATCTATTCGAGCTGCTTTTCCTATTTCCGTGTCCCATCTATCAAATGACATTTTGCACAAGGAACATCGTTAACAGTTTCAACGAATAAAGTAGTTTCTAAATCATTTATAACTTCAGCAATCTTTATTATTAATTCTCATTGTTGAAAGAAGTATGATGTCCATCCAATAGCTATTTCTAGCAATTTCTCTGGCAAAAACTGTACCTTCATTCCAGATGTCAAACAGAAAAATTGAAACTTCCCTTATTATTATTTTGTACTCCGTTACATGAAAATTGAATTATTGGTGCTCAATTATTAGTTATTAATTCATCGTGAAAGGGTTTTTAGAAGCTATGCATTTACTTGATGCTCATAGATTTTTAAAGTATTGAAAACTGTATTTACGTCATGTCATGTACACAAGAACTACAGACGGGCAGGAAGAGTATTACATTACCAAATCTTGTTTGTAAATATATATATATATATATTGTGGCCATAGCTCACTGCACAAAATACTTCTTATAAATTTGAATATATTATTAATTATAAAATACTATAAAGTCCTACCTTAGCTTAATCAAGATGGCTGGTACTGCCTCTACTATACTTTGGATATATCTTATTATTTGAACGAAAAACAAGAGATTTTAATGAATTTTCATGTTCCAATATAACACTCTGCTCGTCTCTTAAACTATGTGAAATATAGTGTTTTTATAAATTTAAAATTGAAAAGGAAGAATGTTAATGACTTACGTGTGAAATGGCTCTTTTAATCAAACAATAAAGGCATACATAGAAACAATAAATAATGATGTTTTGCTTTAAATGTCCTGTTTCAAATGTGTTACTAGAACGGATGAAATTACATATATTTTTTTTTCAATTATAAATCCATTGCTGTAAAATGACTTAAAAAATTTTTTCCTCTAAATTCTCGAAACATTATCTTCATTTTAAATGTATGCCTTTATGAATAACAATGTATTATTAATTAAATTGAAAAAGTGTTAGTACAATATTAAGTACGTATTATCAACTAGTTTGTAAATAAATTTTAATCTGTTAATATATGAAACAAACAAACAAAAAAATAGTTACAATGTGTTTAATTGAGTAAATCATTGTAAAATGTGTTGAACTTTCAATTTGACATAGAATTCATCATTCGTATAAAATTATTTCTACTTATATTTTTACGAATATTACTAAAGCTTGTTATAACTTATTAACCATTAAAATAATCATATTTCGCAGTTATCATTGAAGGACAATAGATATTTTTTTTTCAACGCGGGTCCCAATAATATTTTTTGTGTTAATAAATGTATGTTTTTTAAGGATAAATTCCTTTCTTCGTTCGAACTGATTATCCAAAACTATTATATCTGCAATTATTTAAAAAATTTAAATTTCAACAAATTAAAATAATTTAAAATTGATAAAAAAATTATCTTGATAATTGCTTAGAGGAAAATATGCTCTATATCAAGTTTTTAATTACTTTTATAATTAAAAATTGTTGTGTACTGATACAAATAATGTAGTAAATGTTTCACCAGTAAATTCAATTTTCATCAGTTAAACGTGGTTCTTAAAGAATTCGTAGCAACCTAAAAATTTAATTTTGTAATTTTATAATGCATTAGCTCGAAAGAAAATATACGAATACTTGTGCTTAATTTATAAAAAACTTAAAAGCAAAGGAAGGAAGCTGTCGTTTCCATTACAATTCATTAAATATATATATATATATATATATATATATATATATATATATATATGTAATGTATTTAAAATATAATTTTAACGTGTAATACATAAAAAGAGCATAATCAGATAATATGGTTTAAATGTCTTAAATAAATAATTGGTGATTTAAATTAATGCGAAGATTTGTTTGAAGTAATTCAAAAGATACTGTAGATAGTTTAGAAGATATATATAGCAATTCGAAAGTAATTAAAAATCTAAAATTAAAAATTTTTCTCACTTGAAAGTTTCTACCCTACTACAGTTACAAATAGATTTGTATGCAAATAGTATTAGTCTAATTAAAAAAAATTATTTATAAAATTAGAAGCTTTGCAGCCGCGTCAAACGCGCACGAGTGCCTTTTCTCATTAAAGCAAAATTCAGGAATTCGAAGTTTGGATGCTTAAAATTGTGTGCATCTCATTTGGTTATTAGTCACATGGCTTGCAATAAATTTAATTTAATTATATTTTGTACGGACGAGTGTGATAAATGAATCTATCGTGCGGGGTAAATAAACGCTGTATAATGCATAAACGTTGAGTAGGTAATTATAATAAGTACAATAATATGTATATTAAGTAATTATTACCATAAGTATCGTCAATTTATATTATATTTAATAGTAAAAACCAATAAAATAGAATAGAACCGATACAAAAATTTTTTTAAATTTACTATGTATTGAATGTATTAAAACTTGAAAATGGAATTTTTTCAATTTTTTCAAGCATGAAAACTACAATTGTTTAAAAGGGGGACGATAGTCATTTATCAGTATGTATTATGAAAAAACAAATTTTAGTTGCGTTTCAAATCTTATACATGAATAAACAATGAAGATTTTACTTCGTACTTTCAATATTTCATTACTTGGGAAATAAGTTTTTTAATGTAATTAATTTTTAGTTTTAATTAGATCTTTTGAGTATAATTTGAAATAAAATAAGAAAGTCTAAATAACCTAATTAAGGAGTAGCAATGCTATTCTATTTTAACTCAAAGTTACAGTATTATTATACAAATTATCAGTAATTTTATGTACTAAAAATTTTAAATGTGAAAGAATGTAAATAAGGATTATACTAATATTTTTTAGGTTACGTATTAGCTTAAATATTAACAATTTTGAATATTCGAGAGCATTTGTACATAAAATATAATTACTTTTATTTAAATACATATCCATTCACGTTGAATTGGGTTATTTAATGTAATGTACATTAGAAGAGAAGTAATTTTCAATGAAACTTTTAAGCAGAAATAGCTTTTAGACTTTATTTTATAGTCACAATGAAAATCAATTTCAAAGAATAATAATTGATCTGCTGTGAAAATGTTGTCGATAAACGAAAAAAAAAAAAACTCATTTTAAAACATAAATATTAATAAATATATAAAATAACAAATCAGTTAATCGCGGATAAAATATTTACCAAGATTTTTGAAATTACTGTTGTGATTATTTAAAATTTTTTCAAACTTCTTCATTCTTAATTCTTTGATTTTACATTATTGTTTTTACATTAAAAATTGCAATATCCAAAATAGCAAGGAATAAATGTTGATATGATAAACTAGAACAATAGTCTAATGTTGAAAAGCAATTTTATCAAAAGACAAAGGAAATTTTATTTCCTAGTATAGTGAGATAAAGACAAAATTTTTAAAAAAAAAATTCCAATTTTCACATTTAATGGCACGAACGTTTCCATTACTTATAACCAAGAATGTTAATTTTAAAATAGTTTTACTTTAGCTAAATTTATGCATATTTATGCAAATATCTTGTATAAAATATGTAGTTGCAGGAATTTAATGTGTGGTTGATGAAAATAAATAATCCTACCGCAATATTTTTCAATACGTTAAACTCTATCTGATACTTTTCTAAGTATCACGGAAACACGGAGCTCGATGAATTCGACTTAATCTTCATTAATTCAATATTTTAGGGTTTTATGTCTCGGCAATATTATCACTTTAATCACTGATTTGGCTCTCACTTGGTAATTGCTGATCTCTTACTTGCGTATGTTCCACCATGGCTTTTTTGTAAACATTTTTCGTCAATATGACCTCTCATTATTAACTAATCCTTCGTTTGTTTCGTTCATTGTTCCACTATCAAATATCCCAATATGCTGTTAAAAATTATAGCGTTAAACCGTTGTATGAAAGTCCATGTTACATTAAAGAAACATGTACTGACTATTGCAAATGATTAAATTCGCGATTAAAATATAAGTATTTCTTATTGCATTTTTTACTTTATTGTTGCTGGCCAGTACGTGTAATAATTAATACCCATCGATATTAAAAATTGGAATATAGGTTTTTCTCTTACCTGTACGCTCGCTCTTGGACTGATGTAATGCGCCGTTATTACTTTGGCCAAATATTGACGGCCGCCAAGACTTGTCAGCTACGGGGTCGCAAAGTCGACTATTTGAGGTGTCATCCTCTTTCAATTCATATTACGCGACTTGCTACAACTTAAGAACTTTGCGAGTGAATAGGCGATATTATGCTCGTTTTAATAAATGTTACATAAGTTTTTTACTTAAAAACTTTGGCACGTGTGCACGCGCTTTGAGACGTACACGAACCAAATACCATCATTTTTTAATCACAAGATTGAATTTTAGAACTTTTTGATATGACAATTCAAGAATATTTCATCAAATTGTTAAAGCGATCCAATTGATGTGATTAAAGCCCCCGATGGTAACGAAAGTCGATCTCTCAGGACAAGCAAAACTTTATTTATTTAATTTTATTTAATTTTATTAAATCTTATTCAATTATTATTTTGTTTTAAAGATATTTTACTAAAAAAAGAAAACAAATTATTAGGATATAATACTAGATCCTTTATTATATTTATATAGGCGCATATATATTTAATGAACACATGAAAGTACAAATGACTATTTCAAAGATTATGTGGGAAAAAGTTGCGATTCGAATGCTTACGGATGCTTTGAGGATCTTGATAAATATGACAAATGCACACAAACTTGATCCGAAAGGAAAGAATATTCACTCTTCAATAACAAATCTGTATTTGCATTCGTAACAATAAATACAAATTTTTATATCTGTATGTATATATTACTTGCGTTACAAGAGATGCCCTTTCAAAATTTCTCAGCAGATCATTTTTCATTTGAAACTTTTGTATTTAAAATAAATTAAAAATTTTTTATTAAAGAAAAGAGTTGTTTGTGTTGAGAATTTTGGAAATTTTCCTTCGGTATTTTTCATTTGTTTCAAAAAATTGGTTTGTAAAAATTGACTTTCAATGACAAGAAATATAATATAAATTATAAAAATTAATTTTTACAGTATTATACAGTATATTTGAATATTATTATAATCTACAAAACAAAAATCAGAATTAATCCCTTACACATAATTTATATATTCAATAAAATTAAATCCAATATAGTAATGTATTAAGAATTAAATAAATTTCATAAAAATCTATAATACGCGCGCGCGCGCACACACACACACACGCACACACACACATATATATATATCCAAAATTTTCAATTAATTTTTAGTTTATAATTAGTAAATTGTTAAATTTATATTTTAAATCGTTGCCAAAAATAGAGCATGAATTTTTAATAAAATTTCTATTAAAATAATAGGATTGCAATTTGATTCTTGAATATTTTTTAAACAAATAAAGTTCATATAGTTATAAATTATAATTATGTCGTGGCATCACCTTCAACTCATTTATTTGCAATATTAGTCCGGTTGAAAATTTGATGAAGTGTACGTAATTTTATGTATTAAATTTTATTTGGGATAAAGAGTGCTAGATAAAAAGAGGGAAAGAGAAAAGTGTTTAAGAGTGGAATGTCCGAAAACAAAAAAGAATGGATGTGCAAAAAAAGGGTTTATATACATATATAGAGTTTCTATTTTAATTGCTTATTCATAATACAAATTCCTAATATTTTTTACGTTATGTCAATTTTTCGTGTTTTATGTTGATTTGTATGTAAAATGAGTGTCAGGGTAATGTATTTTGACTATTTTGACTATTAGATGTATTATTCAGCCGTACTCGATTGCAATGCGCAATCATATTTGTTAGCAAGCTTACCAAAATATTGTATAAATTTCCATTAATTCAGACAAATTGACATTCTTATGTACAATTCGCTTTTGCACTTAATCTTTTGACAGTAAAGTATGTATTGATGTGCCCGTATTTTGTATAACTATAATATTTGTGATGATTGTTCTACGCAAACAAAAGTGAAAAATTAATTAAATGTCATGTTATCTGTCCCTTTTACAACAAATATTAGTCATTTGATTAACCTGAGCTGGATTGTAAATCAATGATTTTCTTATGCGACTAAGCAGTATTGTTAAACCAAAATCAATTATATCAGCCACAAATAATGTCTTTATTATTAGTTTCGGATTTATTAAGCGAAAGTAAAAAGTGCAGTAAATGATTTAATAATCCATTAATAACTAAGTTATTAGTTGATAAAACATCATTTCTCGTTTGCGACGTTAATCGGTCAAAGCTATAAAGACATCGTTGATATATAAAGAAGGATTTTATACATACAAAGTACATAAAAGACTACTTAAACCGTCATAAGGAATAGTAAGGTAACTTTATATAGGTATATGAGCAAAGTATAAGAACGTAAAATTATGTACTTGCAAAATTAGCAAAGCTCCATGGTTACCTTCTTAATTGCACAATTTTTATTTATTTAATGATATAAGTCATGTCATTGGTCGTATTATATTTTGAAAAAATGTCAGCCAATATTTTATCATTTTTCTTTAAATTATTTATTATAAAATGTGCTCTAGAAGATACTTTTTATGAAAGCGCACGTCGTGTACGTGTAAACATATATTAAGAAATACAAAGGGAGCAATAATAGTATAAAGAAAATATAGCGCAGATATATTTTATCCTTTATTTATACTTGAAAAAAAAAATTCAACTGATACGTGAATATTCATGAAAAATTCTTTTAATTAAACCTGGAATGCAGGTGCAATATTTTTTTTTAATTCTAGAAGAAATGTACAAATTCATTTTTTCACGTAAGCCAAGATTTTATATAATAATATTTCACGTGGAGAAAGAATTTGTTTTCTTGAGGGTTAATATTTGTAGTTCAATTTTAATCGTAAAATAAACGTAAGATATTAACCAGTTAGCAGGCACAACAATAAAGATCAGCTAAGTGCACTTGCAAATGAAATAATGGGCACTAAAATCGCGAATGTACTCACTAATTTTCTTGAAGTGCATCGTTTTATTCTTAAGCTTGTTTTATACGAATATACTTTATTTATATAAGAAAAATGAAAAACGCCCAATGAACTCTTCATATTTCACGAATTCTATTAGAAAAAAAAAAGAAAAAAAAGAAAGGAAAAAATTAGACTTTCTTACGTTATGAAAGCATCCAATTTATCACTGTCTTATTATCGCGATGCTTTAGAAGACAATTTTTTTAAAATATACAAGACAATATTTTCTTGCCTAAATTAATTATGCCGCCACAAGCTTAATTTATTCACAGCGGGCGTCATTTGACTCCATTTCGTATGATCGACGATATTTTTATACGATATGTTTATTAATGTTTTACCGACTTAAAGAAGGAGAAGCTTCGAGATGAAGAGGACGGCGGTGTATTCTCGGTAATTAAAAAGTCTTGTATTTGTGATAAACGGGAGGGCCTTTTATTTAGTACGCGCATGCATCGAAACACTGAATAACTAAGCAAATCCATAGGCAAAGGCTGGCTTATTAAACAAAGCGAGTAGTAAAATAGGCAAATGAGCCGGTAATCGAATTAATGACACACGGCCAAACGATAAGCAATCTCTGGAGAGTCGGTGTCGAAGTCGCTGAAAATTCATTAATCAACAACAAGCGCAGCAATAAGTCGCTGCTGGTATTGGAGGAATTGCAGTGTCTACCGGACAAAGCCCTAATCGCGCCTCCCCACCCCCGCCCCCCCAGTAAAATGGCTCAGGGTATAGCCACTGTAAAATAAAGAAGAAAGTACGGGCGCATTAAATGCAGAGCGGCGAGGCTCATCCGAGCGCGTACAATTTTATCCAAAGTAGCCGGCGAATCGCCGCTGCTTTTTGGTCGAAATTGCCAATGGCGCCACGGCACGCGGCCTCTGGAGGCGGTACTTATTGATCTCTCCCCCGCGAGTCCCATAAGGCGGAGAGGGTCGAGGAGAACGACGACCAAGTACGTGGCTGCGCGCGTCGCCGGCCGCTCGCTTTGAATTTGGCGCCCAACGAGGTTGGCGCGTGCGCACCTGACCCGCTGCGCGGGCCCCTCGTCCGAGCCCTTCAGCCGCTACGCCAACGCGTGGAGTATGCCTTGGCAGAGGGGTTAGGCGAGGAGCCCGGTCGAGGCGAATTCTGCTCGATCATCCGAGACATGCTGCCACGACTAAACTCCATTCAACATGGCTGTATTCTCGTTCTGGGGCGATAGTAATCGGACAAAACGGAAAAATCGATATTTGCGTTTACTCGATTCCCCTTTCGTACATGTCTTGTTAAACTTGAGGCTGGAATGAAATCTTACAGACCGTTAACTATATTTTACTTATTGATTAGGGCCGCCCATTACTATATTACTTCTGTAATCGGATAAGACGAATTTTCTTAAACACGGACGTAAATTTGCTGAAATCAGGCATGAAATCATCCCCTCAAGTACAGTCATTTTGCTTTTTTTTGCTGAAACTTCTATTGGATACGTAGTAATACATCGGTTTACTGCCCCTCACTATCCTGTATTTTAACAATATTATACTTTTGCGCGGCAATTAAGCAATACTGAAGTTGTTGTACCTTGGCTAACTACATTTATTTATTTGTTTTTTTGTTTTGTATTTATTTATTTATTTATTTGATATTCGTGGATTCTTCTTATATCGTATGGTTGTCGTTTGAAAATAAATACAAAGCGAAATGTATTGATAATCAAGTCCATTGGAATTCTAATTGCAATATATTGAGGTATTATTTCACTCTTCGTATTAGTTTCGGCAAATTCAAATGTATGCAAAATTAAAATTTAATAATTTAAAAATGCAATCTCAATGCATAGAATCAAAATATTATTTGCTTATAGATGAGAGTATATATTGCTCTGGCGACAAGAAGATTAAAATAAAAATATATCAAACGCTTTTAATATTAAGAATTGGATTTAAGACTAAAAATTAAATAGCAAATAATTCAAATGTGGAATCTAAATTAAGCAAAATATGTAAATTTGTTGTATAAAATTCTTGATCTTTTAACAATATCATTACCAATTAATTATTAAACTTTACCAATTAAACAATCGGTATTTAATATTAAAGAACAATATTATAGTTTATGTTATTGTGTATTTTATTCTGTGGTTCTTTATGTAAATCGGATATTTTATTTAAAAATTTGTAATCAAACGTATAGGAATTAACTAGACGTATACTATTTTTCAATAATTCTGTTCAATAAAATTAATTCCAGAAATCTATATTTTAGTTTTCATATACACAAGCATATGTACGTTTTTATTAAGTAGTGCCGTAAGTTATTAAATTCAAATATTTATTTTACTTTCGCAAATATTTATACAAATTGAGAAAATACTCTAATTTCTTTTTAAATATATGGAAGTTATTTCTTTTTTTTTTGTTTTGAAGTGCTTAAAAAAATATATCCTTCATTTAAACATTTCTGAAATATAATCGCACAGCGTTTAGTTATCTCGTCGTATCTAACCACAATGATGTAGATATATAAGAGAATATAAATTTCCTAATCCATGCCTCTACAATTTATTCATTAAAATTGACTTTAAGCGTAGTCGATTTATTATTACAAAGTATCTCTTTAAAATGAGATAATTAATTCTTAATGTTTCCCACGAAAACTTTTGTTTATCAATTTCATCGAGTTAATGTCTTTGATTTATGCTTTAGACGTTTAATGCGAAAGGTTAAATTAGAAAAGAACATTAAATAATTATCGAACCCATAACGGACATTCATAAAGTATATACAATATAGATAAAAGATAAAAGTAACTTTATGTTAATACGTATTCAAATGCATTCAATTCAAAGATTTATTTAAGAGGTAAACGATGGTTACAAATTATATAATTAAATATTTGTTTTTAAAAATACGGCTCGTGTGATTTATTATACAAGAATGAATATTTTGGATAATATACAAATTAACTTATATACACTTTTTCCGAAAGTATTTATTTATGTATCAATTTATTTTGTATTTAACTCTTTTAAAGGTTTCCTTTTCCTATTATAAAAAAAAATTAAATATTTTCATCAAGTGCTCATATCACGTATTATCCTCTATACATTACTTAATACTTAATTCTCTACTAATCTTTTTAAAATTATTATTTTAAAGAATTATTTTAAAATAAATATAAATAAATAAAATTAATTAATTCTAGAAATAATTTTTTAAATTTCATTTTAAAATAGACTAAATAAATTTAATTAGTTCAAAAATTTTGATAACTTGTTAACAGCTTTGAATAAGTATCGAACAAGTTTGCAATAATTTACTTTTTGAACTTTATTTACTCGTTGTTATGTTATGTATGTAATATAGACTTTCGTATATTATTTACGCGATTACGTTTAACCGTATAATTTTGTACAAGCATATGAGAAACTCTTCATACAATTTATTTTTCATTGTATTCTATGCTTTGTATAATGCACGACTTATGTATTAGAAATAAGCGACAAAGAATTATTCGTGAAATTTTACTTGTATTAATCCATACTGAAATGTATTATTTATGAAGTTATTTCTCAAAGATAAGTTTTAAGGAAATCGCATTTTGTCAGATCGTTTAAGAACGTTATATTTTGTTGTTGATGTGCGTGCGCGTGTGTGTGTGTGTGTGTAAAAAGCTTTATCTTATCATGGGAATATTTCTTGTGAAAATATGGCTTTATGTTTTGGTTACAAAAATAGTCATTTAGTTCAAGGAAAATGCAAGAAAAACACGTGGCATCTTGTTATATTTTCGCAATACAGGTAAGCAATATTTATAGAATTTTATGCTTTAATATCGTTTTGTATAATATAATGCAATTTTCTGGGAATAACGTATTTTACAGCATATCTGAGTACAAACTACCGAGATAAATTGATTATAAATTTTATCGTAAGGCAATAAAGCAACATATACATTGTATTAATTTTATTTTTGCAATAGATAACCGAATTTTTTTATATATATTTGTGTGCGCCTGTACAAAAGTAGCCTCTTAAATCTAATATTTCTTATTAAATATCCTGAAACTAAACGAAGATATTTTCTTCGGCATTTGAAACTGAATTAAAATTTACTTCTTCGTAAATCATATATAAATGCTTACGAGCTGACCCAATAAACCAGCTTTAACAATGATCGAATTAGTGTAGCTGCCCGCAAAATACATAGACATATGGATAAAATAAAAAGGGCAGATAGGAAAATAAAATTATTTTCTTTATCGTTGTGCTAAATTTACTGTGAAGATATTTTTTTTTAAAAACTCACATTCTCCGCAATAAGTGGACCATAAAATAATTGCAGTAAATTTCACATGCGTTCGGTAATGAAAAGTCTCAATGTAGTCGCTCTTTAGTGATATTGTGACATTTGAAACCTTTTCTTCCCATTACATGATACCTTATATGTTTGACAATAATTTATCATTTTTTCCATTGCTCGCGTGCACAATCCCAGCTAATAATTTTAGAATCTCGCAATATTGACTTTGAATTGCATTAAAGGAAGGCAATCCCCTTAAAGATGCATTTTTTTTACAAACTAAATAGGAATGTCAAGTCTCGTGCTTAAATTTGATGGAAAAATAATTACGCTTTTCTTACGTTTCTTTCTACATTTATCATATAAAATCTTAATCTGCCAATTTGCCAATCCATTATGTTTAAAACTCTAAAGTTCTGTTTTCACAATTTTGAGGAAATAATTTAAAAACCAATTATTATTTTCACTATAATTAATTATAATTCAATTACATTTAAATTGTATATATATATATATAAAGTTAAAATTCAATTATTTGACAGTAGTGCTATGTGTTTGAAGAAATTAATGAAAAAGTTGGTTGCATGTAGAGCAGAAGGAATTGAAAAAATTCCCTTTTTCAATTTTTAACGTGGGATCTTCCTCGTGAATTTATTCATTGCAATTTCCTACACTTAATAATTATTAATTATCAATGTTAATAACCAGATTTTTTTATATAACCAACCAGATTTTTTATTATATTGACGATTTCATTTATTGACCAATGTAAATATTAGTGTTTATATGGCGTATACATTATAATGAAATTTGTATATAATAAAATTTCAAAATAGTCTACTTTTAACTTCATATATATATATTTTGTTCTTTTCCGAAATACCGTTACGTTAATTACATTATTGGTTATTTGATACAAGAATTATAACAAGCAATTTTATAAACTACATGTTAACCACAATATTAATCATATTACTATACTAATTGCAATTATTTTGTTTGGTTAAGTAACGCCGTTGAAAGTTAAAAGCTGGGAAGAATTGAAATTTTCAGTTACAGTATAATTGTAATTTTATATTCACGAGGTTAATTTAATAGTGCATTAAGTACTCAAACCTTAATTGGTGCAATTGTACCAATTGTATTTCATTTTCAAAATTGGACGTGCCAATAAAATACATATGCTGAGTACACCTTTCTTTTCGCGTGCACGTTGAAAAGAAATGTCGATTAATTTTCAAATGATCCTTGCCTGAATACAGTGCAAAATTG
Source organism: Ceratosolen corneri (assembly GCA_030522565.1). Classification (NCBI taxonomy): domain Eukaryota; kingdom Metazoa; phylum Arthropoda; class Insecta; order Hymenoptera; family Agaonidae; genus Ceratosolen; species Ceratosolen corneri. The sequence continues at coordinate 8,950 of JAPYYT010000658.1, read as the reverse complement.
GGAACGACAAAGGCGAAAAAGTTATCGGCATTATTAACCGAGGCGCAAATTCATTATCATACATTCGCCGAGTGCAGCCTTTTTTCGATAGAAGCTTTCAAAATGATAAAGGAAAAATGGAAAAAGAAGACGGAGATGAAAGAGCCGATTCACAAAATAAGTGCCAAGTAGATTTTATTCGATTGCACATTCAGGCACATTGGATTATTGTTGTGCCTCAAACGAATTAGGTCTAATTATATTTATTCATGCTTTATTTGGATAAATATATGGATAAATGGCACGATGTGGATAGAGTTTGCTTCCTAATGAGCTTTCTTCGGCAACTGTTTAAAAAACTGTTTTTCTTTCCCCCCCAACGAGTGATGCTTCATTTATTGCATTTCATATTAAAACATGACAGCAATAATAGACAATTGATTTGTGGCTTGTAAAAGTAACTTTTCTTTTAATCTAAACGTCGAGGGGGAACTAATTTTTGGCATGCCTAATGTATTTTATGTCGCTTTGTAATGCGACCAGCTGAACTTTCTCGTGAATCGTGATATTAACACGTAGAATGCGGAAATATTATGTTCGTGCTTTTAAATCCATTTCTTTTTATGCCTCTTATTTCGAAATTAATGGATGAGAATATTTCACATTCAATGCACCAATATTCTTTATGATGTAAAAACAAAATAAAACATTAAATTTAAATTTCATTTAAGATAATTGACATGCCAAGTCGTACTCCAGGCAATTACAGCCAATGTTGCTGTTTGAATTATCTAATGTATTTACAATCCAAAATTCATTTATCCTATATCAGCAAGTTCTTCTCCATTCTATTTGACTAAGACTCCTCTTTCAATTACTTACTTCTCTTTTAATTTCACCCATACTGTAGTTACCTTTCGACTGATAATCTAAATCTGGAAGAGCGGCGATCCTTGTGAGTATATGTTAGGATATAATTAACGTTAACGATCAAAATTATCATAGAATGTGCTGTCCTCACTCGACTTTATAAACAAAATACTAATCTAACTTAATGACTTTATCACATTTTAATACGTACCAATTAATTTGTTAAATCAAATTTATACGCCAACTTTTATAGAGAACCGCTTTAAAATTGTAATAATTGTAAAATTGTAATAATATCAATTGAATAAAGAAAAACATTCAATATTATACGTAATTAAGTAATTAACAAAGATACTGGTTTCTACGAATGTGCGCTAATCAGAAATTGGTATTTGAAAATGCATAGAAAATTATTATAAAAAATTATTTATACGTAGTAGTTGGTGAGTTGCGTTAGCATTAAAATGTTTGCAAAGTAGTATCGACTCGTGTATCGAGCGATTTGCAAAAATGATCCCCTACTAGGATGCTCCTCCCTCTCAAGTCGTGTATTTATGATGGTAGTGGTGCTTTCGGCATCTAAACGCTGAAATTGAAATCACGCGCACGTAGGACGAGCGAGAGAAGGAGCGCAAGGGGAGAGAGAGAGCGGGTGAGAGAGGGTGGGAGAGAGAGAGGGGGGTGGAGAGGCAGCGAAAGAGAGCGGCTCCAATCGATATCCTCCTGCGGAATATTTTCCTGGGCGCCTACGGGAGTTTGGGGACAAGGAGCCCAGCAAGGCATTGACGACACACATTAAAATGAAATGATGGAGGGGGGTGGGCCTGCTCTGCCCATAGCCTATGCAAGCCAATTAATTAACGACAGATCGCTCGTGAATGCAAGGTGCAAATGGGCAAACTGATTAATTTCGCAGAGTCGATGGACGGCAAATTCGTGCTCGTGTAGGTGGTAGGGACTGGTCCTCCTTCCCTTAAATTGACCGCGTCGTCGATTAGTTGACAGTCAATTGTACATATTTGTTTTTGGCATGGTGGGAAGGTGGCTTGTGCGGCAACAAATGAGTCTCCTTAATAATGGGATTACCAATGTCAGCTAAATGGTAACTTCGTTACGGTGAATTATTGCTCCTTACACGTCTTCTAATGTCTTAGCTCTTTGTCTTTTCGCTATATTTAAAGGAGCTTGTGGAAAGTAGTAATTTCGTTCGATGAGGAGAGTCGAGTAGTAATATTATTGTTATAGGGTATATTTTTAAACATTGAGAAGCTAAAGGAATTGAACGGCCATGTCGCTTAAGTGTGCTGTTAAATTAAATAGATGAGAAATACCGTGCCATGTTGGATTAAAATGAATTTTTACTCGGCATGAAATAAAATTTGTTAAATATAATGAAGTTGCCACGTGAACTTTTAATTTAAACTTTTATTAAGCATTTGGGACATAAATATTTCACGTTTCTATTTCGAAGATTTATTATTGTTTAAATTTTGACTTGGTGGGTGCTCTTAAAGCAATTAAATATTAAAAAAAAATACATACATTTCAGACAGCGTACATTAAACATCTGTAAATTTATAGATTATTTTTTCTACCTTATAATTTTTATGTGTAGTGTAATAGCTATATTTGTAATTCATGGAATTTAGAATGTTGGGATTATAAATAAACGTATATATAAATAAATATGTGTGTGTGTTTATCCAGCGAATACAAACAAGAATGAGTAATCTCTTCTGCGATGTAAAAATGGTAATCAAATTTTTAATTACGGCACTGATACTGAACTCCTTTGAAAATATAATGTTTATGAAGTATTCAAGGATTGATTTATATAAAAAAAAAATATTCCATATGGGCGGATATTTTATTTGTACAGTGCAATGAGATTTGCATTATTATTAAATTCGAAATTCGATAAAAGAATTAAATGGGATTTAATTACATGAAGTATGATGGCGTGTTTTGAAACAATAGATTTTATGAATATCAATGGCATTTTTACTACAACTAAGTTTTTTTCGTAATTTGTTTATTATTATTGAATTCTATAATGGTCCTTTATTTGAAAAAACTTGCCATAGATTATAAATTTATACATTTTTTGAGTGAATATTCTATGGATTTTAGTTTGTATTTAAGATCTTCAATCAGAAATCATCCAAGTATTTTATCTCCATAAATATATAAGATATTAGTGTTTTAGATAATATTTCCGTTCATTTCTTCTCTTTTACGACCCATTGTACGCACGCACTCACGCACATATTTAATTAGGAAATGTATTAAATGCAACCAATTAGTATCCAGTTGACTCCAGTTGACTCAATTTTAATATACATAAACACCATTATTTGTATTCTTTTCATATTTTTTCTTCTTTTCTTCGGCAATTGCAATTAAACTCTAAAGCAATACGAATTTGATCTTTCTGTATAATAAAAAAATTTTAACATGCTATATTGATAATTTATTGTACCTCGGATTGAATATTTTAAAAGCCATATATTAATGTACGATTAGATATTCGTTCTGGCAAGTTTATAAACGATGTTTTAAATTCAAAAAACAAAGTGGCTCACACAATTTCGAAAATAGCTAGTCTTTCTATCATGTGCGTTGAACTATTATTGTTCTTAAAGTCGTTTAAAGTTCGATGTAAAGGCATTTAGTATGAAATGTAATGTGATTTCACTGAATAAATAAAATTAAAATGTATGATAAATATCTGTCGGGTCAAGCTGATTCCTTTAATAATTTAGCGAATCGGAATAAGAATGAGAGAGGACGAATCTCGAGAGGCTATTAATGAAATTTCGTGGAAGGCAAATCTGTCTTATTCTTCTCCAATTTAATGCCTATATTTAACCCATTAGAGTATACATTGACACTAAACTCCATGTGGCGAAAGATTGAGTTAAATTTTGCGAAAGTAAGCTCTGTCTCAATTTAGCCAAAGTTAACGAGAAATTTTGCCACCTGTGTTCGTGCACTTTTCCCACGATAGCGAGAGTTCGTGTTTCGCCGCTATAAATTTTTCACCGCACTAATACGCTTTCTCGCTTTTCTTTTCATTCTAGAAACAAGTGGTCCAACGACTGCGTAAGGAGGTGGAGGCATTCAAGGCGGAAAATGCGCTGAATGGCGCGAAAATTTCAGTGGCTTCGCTCCTTGGCCTCAGCAACAACAACAACCACATGACCAACAACAACGAGGCGTCGAGGCGCGTCGATGTCGTTGAACACGAGAATGGTCTGAACGGACATTCGGAAAGTAGGGCTTCGTCGAAGGAGGACTATGAGGAAATTGTGAGGAACGGTGATGTCGGCTCGCCGCTCTGCCACGACAATGGCGTCAAGTAAGTTAATCGCTCACTCCCGAATTTTCCTCCGACGCCTTAAATGCCTCTTACGGCTGGCTTTCCGATTGCTAATGATGTCGACTCGGCTCCCCTTGCCCACCTTTGTCACCTTCCTCTCTTCTCTTCTCTTTCCCATTCTTCGCCGCTGATTGTCGATGGATCGATACGTTTGTCCTCCAATAATTGGATGCCATAAGCCGTCAATTACGCTCATAGACACTGCTCCTCCACTTCTTTTGTAAACTCTTAATTTCATTAAAATATTCATTAGTATCTTACCTCCCTGTAATCATTCCGAATACTTCAAACTTACGCGTAAAACGGATAATAATTTCGTTTCAAAAAGTGATACATTATTTGCTGGTGAAAACTAAAATCTACAAAAACTTAAGGATATCTTTTAAGCTTATAACAAAAATTCACTTTCAATTGTTTTTACGTTGCATTTCGTTGTTGCTTAATAAAAAAAATCTCAAAATACTCGCTAATTTTCCATGCAAATTCCCATCTTATCCATCTAAATATATATTATCAGGTAATAAAGATCCAATCACAGGAGCTCAAAGCACAATCGAGTATATTACAAATGTAAGTGAATGAGAGCTTGATTTTCAAAAATATTTGAAATTTTGAAGCTTGTTTATGCATAAATTTAGAGAAGCCGATATTAATAAATAGGATTAATTAATTGAAATTAATAATCGACTAAACGGAGCTAAATCGTCTCCGTTTCTCATTTGAAAACTGTTTGAAAAGCCATTTAACGAAACTATTATAGATTAAAATCAACTACTAACGCTAATTTTCTCTCAACTCAAACAAAATCAATTGATTAATTTTCTTTCGTTTCTTCTTATGATAAATGAGGAACAGATATACTGTCGAATATTTCGGCGCTTATTGTACACGAATACCTTATTGCTAAAATATTGACATTGCGGTGCGAATTTTCGATATTTTTTCATTTTATGCTTCACGAATTTCTAAACAACTGCTCTTAATCTGTGAGATTTTCTGCGTTAATTTTGAAGCTTTTTTTATGAATTGTGACTAAAATAAAAATTGTTGCCTTAATAATTATATGGACATGTAACTTTTCTCTACTACGTAATTAAGTTGGATTGTAATTTTCTCAATTTTATGCTGGGATGGAAAGATCCGTTTTTAAAAAAAATCTCTAGTTTCACCCTCGCCCCGGCACATAATTCACGTTAATGTAAAAATAATCTCACAATATTAAGAAAAATCGTCGAAAGCCTTGGCGCTACCTCGTATTTACCATCCCTCTATGAGCGTATCGCATTCAAAACTTTTAGGGGAGGGGGGTGGGGGGTGGGGTGGAAAAAAATGTAAGGCTGACAAAGTTTTGAATGTGAGAATAATGAGACTCGGGCGATTTGGAAAGCACATTTAACCGAGCAATAAAAGTAGATCAATCGTGAGGCATTGAATTTATTAATCCTAACGTGATGAAACTACCTTAGAGAACGTCGATCGAGTTCAATAGAGCCAGCCTCCGGCGAGGACGAGGTCGTGGAAGTGCCATTACAGCAGCCCGGCAGCCCGGAAGCCGAAGTGCAGAAGAAACTGAAGACGGCGACAGCTGCAACGACGACGACGACGACGATGGTCGCAACCCCGTTGATGACGGTGCGCGAGCAGCAGTACTTCCTGGGCTGTCTCGGCCTCATCACCAGCGCACGCCTCCTGGAGCTCCAGAATAAACGAGCCGAGCGAAAGCGACGCAGCACCGCCAACTCCCACTTCGTTTACTCGAATTGGGAGGTGCCGATGGTAAGTAACCATGTGACTTCCGTCTTCCGGGGCCTCGTTCCGATGCTGTTCTTTCTAATGAGAGTGTCCTAGACTGCCAAATACGTAGTTTCCCCTATTGACGACCTCGAGCCTTCCTCTCCCCAATGAGACATTGACATTTAAGGCGAGTTAAAGTATTGTTCCATTTGTCTATTTAGACAGGCGGATCTTCTCAAAGAGAACGAATAAATGTACGTTTGAAATTACTGCCCACGCGCTCATATAACTACGACAATATATCGGTACTTTTTGCAAATATGTGCTTCTTCTATATATATATATATATATATATATATATATATATATATACGATAATTGGTGGAATTGACAGTTGAATTTTACAGGACGGATGCAAAATTTTACTTCCACGATTATATATTTCCAATTACTTATGTATATATATATATATATACATTTGACTCCCACTATGTAGTACTAAAAATAAAATTTTAGACGGATATTACAAATGTATTTTCATTTCCGAAAAAAAGTAATAATTAGATTGGAAAGTTCGACGACTCCAATAGTAATCCACTGAAAAGTGAATATATCTTGAATAACCGTACTAATTTAATTCACTGGATACACTCAATATTATTATTATTATTATGGATGAAAACATTTAAATTGGCTTAGATTGTAAACTTTTTTTTCAAACCGACTAATCATTAATGTAAGGGATTTTTCAAAATTTTATCTTTTCGTATCATGGCTAATATGCAATATTAATTTCAAATCAACGAAGCATTCATTAAGCAAACTTATGCTCAAGCGAAGATAATTGTATTATCAATTTCTAATAATTTTCAAGTGCATCCATTGTCGATTATATAAATTATAGTTGAATTCTGCTTCCAGAAAGAACTAACAATTCTCCGCCGTTAATTTCAAGTCGTTCAATAATTTACACCAACGCTTTCCTAACTTCGAAACTAATTAGAACCATTGTTTATATTATGTTCGCACATTTCTTTGGCCCTATGATATACAACAGAACAAATATATAATAAAAAAAGTTCATAAACGACATTATTTAAGCATTTTTGTATAAATATTTTGTAAATATATTATCTTGCAAATCACGTAATTTTATTACATAAAGAATTGTGTACATTAAAATATCCGAATATATTACAACTTTCAAAGTACATTTGCATGATTATTGCTGAATTGAATATTCAATTTAATTTTTCCCAATTAATAATCAGTGAAGTAAATTTTTCTCGCTACTCCTAAACTTCAGTGGTTCAAAATAATTTTATCTCGTGTTATAATAACAATTTAACGAATAAATTTGATAAGCAAAGTAAATAATACGCGTTTTTATTGCACATGCTCCGTACCCTAGACAAATTTAATAAATAAGTATTATTTTACGATGATTGACATGTCTTTTGTCATCTCCCCTTCCCCCAGCGCTATTTCGTCTTATATTTTTAATGACATTTTTTAAATCTTACGTGGTTACGGATCTAAAGAATCTTATAGATCTTCGCAAATGTGGGCCTATAATAAATAATTTAATAGTTTATCCGAATTGCAATCCACCATACTTTTCCACGGTGTACAAATACCTCATACCACATTCATCCCTTGAATTGCTCATTACCTCATTGGAGCATTATTTCTCATCGTCAAAGCTAACTACAATCACTCATGATATCGAATTTATCACAGATGTCGCCCGTCATCTCGCTTGATCCTTCTCGCACATGGCAATCAATTCATCTTAACCTACAGCGAGTTTCCATATTTCCTTCAACAATTATAAAGTTATTTGCAACAGTCGAGCCATCATAAATCAACCCATAATCATTCGCTTTCGAATTGTAATTATTATTCATTATTATTACTATCTATCCTTCTTCCGAAGAAAATTTATACACTTAAAAATATTATGCAACTAATTTTTCTAGATCATTTCCATGTCATCGGAATTTCTGCCTAGCTGATGCAATTATTACGAATGTCTAACGAACTTTCTCGTGTATAACTTATTCCAAGCAATAAAATCACATGAATTTATATATAGGACGAGTTTCGTGTTCTCTGCCTTAAAAATTATACGTTATTAGCGATAAATTATAGTCGTAAATGCAGTTGGCGTTTATTTATTTTGAAGATTGAGATTTTTAACGATCATATATCCAACAAGTGAATCATTAGATGAATTCGTTAAAAATTTTATTGAATATCATTGCGAATTGCACCGTCGATTGATGGAAAATTTCCTTCAATTCTTTCAAATATAAGGAAAGTATAAGCGCATTTTGTTATTTTATTTTGAAAATTCATATACGTTGAATTACATTTTTTATATTCCACTCGTAGCGAAAATATCATTCCAGACATTTAATTAAAGTGTCACTGATTTTTAATATTATAGAAATGGTAGACTCGACACAAAATTTCGTAAAAGACATTTCTTTGTTCGAATCTGAATTGTTATGATATTTCGGAATAAAAATTTTCGGTTGTACTATCTTGTCTATGTCATGCATTCCGAGTACGTTTTTCCTTGTTTTACATTTCATTTGTATTTATGACTTAAATTCACCGAGGCTCTATATATCATTAATATTTAATAATATGCAGATTACAAGAAAGATCTCACATTGTTTTAAAGTCGTAAAGAAAAACGAAATACCGAATGGAATGGAATGAAATAGTACAGATACTTGATCTTTAAAGGGACAAATTGTTTAATAATTAAGAATAAATAATATAATTTCGTTAAATATACACCGTATATATATATATATATATATATATCATGCTTTTGTCTATTTTATTTTCTAATTGTTAGCGTGATAATATAAACATTGCATGGTTGTGCAGATGAGGGATGCTTGGGCTAATGATATTTGATACACAGTGTACATGTTTTTTTTTTTTTTTTTTTTTTTTTTTTTTTTTTTTTTTTTT
>JAPYYT010000657.1:0-41856 GCA_030522565.1 Ceratosolen corneri | reverse complement strand
GATGTCACGTCACGTCGATCATGTTGGCCGAGCCTCCTTGGGCGCAGGTCAGTGCTAGTATCGGGCGTTGAGCAGCGTCGGCGGTAGTGGCTGGTCGGAGCTTTTTTCTCGATATAAGTGCGAGAAGAGCGAGGACGAGGGCGCGGGCAAGGGAGAAGAGAAGCAAAAGTCGGTGAGCATCGCCCCCCGAGGGCTCAGTGCCGACGACTCATAGCCCCCGAGGAAGCGACGGCGATGGCCTTTAAGCCCTTACAGCCTCACGATGGGCGGATTTTTTGGGCGCGATATGGGCGTTCGTCGCGGCCGTCTCGAGCCGACGAGGACGACTGATGGATTGCGCGTCGTGCGTTTGCATCCGGGACTACGGGCAGACTGCCGCCGTAACGGCGGATAGGGGCGCGCAGCCGGGAGGAGGAACGACGCCGCTGAGGCCGTCGGGCCTGCGCCTCGAATCGAAGGCCAAGCGCCACGCGACTTGTCTACCTCGCAAGGGTCTCTGGGCTCACTACTAATACGTGCGTCGCGACGCCCAGTACTTCGGCTCATAATACTAAGTTTGTTTGTGGCCTGCTTTTTCCTTTCAATCCCACAGATTTGCTCGCGTGCAAAGATTACCTTCGCGTCTCGTCTTTGACCGCTGCATTTTCATTTGCACGTGCTTAATGTTCTGCGATTGATATATCAATTACACACGATATTTGCGAAAATAGATTTTATGCGCGGATATTGCAATATATGCCAAAATTGTATTGTATGTAATCTATCGTTGAACGACTTGCCAGATTTTAATGTATTATTGAATGGGAATAGAGCGTATTTCATTAATCATACATTATTGTACCGATTTGTTGTAGCTGAATATTTGAAGACACCAATTATGCTGAAAATAAGTACAATTCCAATTGAAGTTAAAATTAATAATTATAGTTGAAAAACAATTTCGTTTCAAACCTTGGAATTATCGTACTTTCAATTATCAATTTATATTTATGCTCTATGATTATATCTATTAAATTATTATTATGTATGATTATATTGATAAGTTTTTATGTAATAATTTGTAGAAATTCTTATTATACGTTAATTTTCATTCTTAAATGTAATATTTTGCGCGCTTTACGTTATTTCACTATTAGATTCATTTACATGAATGTGAGTATAATTGAGCAGTTTTTTAATTATAGCTTAATATAACTTATTCATATATAAGTAAATACTAGGTAAGATGATATATTTTGATTTTATATATTTTTAACCAGAATATGTTAATTATATATAAAGTGAAAATCACCCATTTAATTTATTTCTATACTAATGAAATACTTGATATTAAAGATCAAAATTTAAAGATACAATTCGAAAATAAATATATATATTTTTGAAAAAATTAAAATACGCTCTTTTTTATATATTAATTCATCAATCGATTAATTAATATGGATTAATAAGAAGAGATATAATATTCAAATAATTTGAAAAAATCTTATAATGACATTTTAAACTATATAAATGTAAAAACTTTACGATTGCAGCCAAGCCTAGTCGTATCATTTTTTAAGATGTGTACAAATCATTGCATTCTTTAAATCTTAAAATATAAGTAATTAATATTACTACCCTTGAAAATTACAATTATTTGAACAGTATTTTCAATATATATATATATATTAAATAGCGATTTATGTTCAAATTTTTATGCAATTTTTTTAAATAAATTTTTCACTTTTGTAAATATTATTAAGAGAATGTGTATTTTATAATAAAATAGGTAAAAATGCTATTTTCATTTAGTTATAATATTAATAGAAAAGGATATGGTAAACCTTGGAAAGTCATTTCCCTGTAATAATTTTTAATTTAAAAAAGAAATTTTTTTATTAGTAGATGTTCTTTAGAAGGTGCTAGTAAATTTTCAAAATTAAATTCCACGCATATTCGTTGTTACGTTTAATCGTTAAGAAGATATATGCTTGAAAAAGTAATGTGAGTTGCACCACCGATTCACGTATTTTATTATGTGGGCTATCATTATACGAAATTTGAATGACAATGAATTTCTAATTTTTTATACAAATTGTACAATGTTTTACATATTTAAATTTGTTCGGGTATTATTAACCCGAATGTGAACTCTTCCCGAGGTGGAAGAGAAGCAGAAGCAGGGGTGGTAAAAAACTGAGTCTGTGATATTTTGTACGTAACTGTAAATTGCCTTTATTGATAATATTAATAGAAAATATATATTGTCAATTGCCTTTATTAATAATAACAAGGGATAATATGTAACTGATAGAAATATAATACTATCGTTTGTTAAGAGCAGAATGCTTGCATGCAATCTTGGTAGACACTCGTAAATTGAATGTCGCGTTATTTGGAAAATAATCATTTTGACTCTTGAAGTCAAGACCTCGTTAATTCACGTGTCTTGTAGCAGCTCTCGTGATTGTCTAAATGGTCTGCTGTATCTGTAATGTGCCACTGACCGTCTCATCACTATTCGTCATCCTGGAATAGTGCAATATACAGAAAGTAACAGCGTAAAATATAGTAAGTTGGCGGAGTGGCGGTCAACTTTCAATTTACCGTTTTTTTACCATTTGGCAGTTTGCATTAATTCGCAACGCAAGACGAGCATCACTGGAGAATCTGTTTATGCTGGCACACTGCACATTGCAGGTACAGCAGATCATTTGATCAATCACGAGGCCTACTATAGGACACGAGAATAATAATAAATCTTGACTTCGGCAATACTAAACATCATTCCAAGCATCGCCGCATTCAATTTACGCCTGGATATCGCGGTCGAACGTAAGCACCCACTCGCAAGGAATCATCGACGTTATATTTCCCCTCTATTATAAGTAAGGGCAACCTCACAATATTACATAACTATTGTAAACTCGGTATTTAACATCCCTGATATCCCTCCTCTTCTCTATCTGCCTCGTCCCCATCACCCCACCACGGGAAGAGTTCACACACGAGTTCATTCCCGAACATTTGCTCGGTTACAGACGACGCTTCAAAGCCACTCATGTATTGTTATTCCTGTGACGGAAACACTTTGTTCTTGGCAGCAGGTATTTTAGAAGGTTTGGATATGGCTATACCAGGAAATAACACGTCTCAATATCATCGTAGGTGGGAACCGAGGCACAAAAAACGTTTATCGTCCGTACCAAACTTTCTATATTTGGCTTGTCTCTCCAATTTTATAGCGGGAATCGAGTAGATGAAACCATCATCCTGGTCCTAGAAACCGAATACCGTGCATGTACAAAATCACCTCCACGGATACACGAATTACAAAGGTTTCCCGTCAGGGAAGACGCTCTAATTTGCAAGAGTTTCTCAAATCGGTAAAGATTTCACAAATCATTATTATGCAGCTACACTTCAAGGATAGGTTAGTCTGGCACCGCGTTAACGGACCATCGCTTCTCAACCACGAAAAACCGAACTCCAAGTCTCACCGCACCCGGTGAAAGATTCCGAAAGAATCGTTGTGCAACTAAACTTGAAGGAAATAAGTTAGTCTAGCACCGCTAGTATACATAGGTGCTGAACGATAAAAAGCCGATCTCCAACCTTCTCGGTGCTCAATTTATAACTGACCGTCCATTAATATTCGTCTTCCTTGGTTAATACAACACAGTCAGTAGCATCGTGGCATACTGTAGAGTAGAAAGTGGCAGTCATCTTACAATTGATCGCCGTTTTACCATTCGGCACTCTGCATACATTCACAATCTATCGCTAGTACTATTGTAGAATTTATTTATGGTAGCACACTGCACATTAGAGGTAGAGCAGACCATTTGGACAATCACGAGACCTGCTACAAAGCACGTGAATTAAAGAGGTCTTGACTTCAAGAGTCAATTCAATTTACATTACAAGCATTCTGCTCTTATACGATAGTATTCTATTTCTATCAGTTACATATTATCCCTTGTTATTATTAATAAAGGCAATTGACAATATATATTTTCTATTAATATTATCCATAAAGGCAATTTACAGTTACGTACAAAATATTACCGACTCAGTTTTTTATCATCCCTGCTTCTGCTTCTCTTCCACCTCGGGAAGAGTTCACATTCGGGTTAATTTCCCGAGTAATTTTCAAAAACAAGTGGTTTAAAAGAACAAAGTATTTCATTGAAAATAATAATAATTAATAAACTATTCGATGGATAATAAATAAATTTACTAATATAGTCATTCATCACATTTTATTGGATATTTTTATTGATAAAAATAAAATGACTGTACCGATTTCTGCGCCAAGTATTAAAATAACTTTAATATTTTTAATTTGTATGCACGCACAATTACGCGTGTATATTTTGAATTTTTAAATTTTTCAAAAGAAAATGCGTAATAGTATTTATAGTAGTAAATATTATTTAGTCCATTTAGATTAAAGTATATTCATTTAAAATATATACTTTCTTAAATACTTTTTTTTAAATAAATAAATAAAATTCTTTTTGAATGAAAAAAATATTCTTAAACATATTAGATTGTTCCGAAAGTAACTGTATTTTTACTTTTAAGCATCTTTAGTGTTTTTATGAATTAATATTTTTATATAAAAACACATTATGCTGTATATATACCAATAATTAACAGAAAATGAGTAACAGAAACTAGATTAGATAAAAATTTAAATAAATTTTTAAGTTCATTTAAATATTAATTTTAATATAATATGTGACTGCTTCCTGTGTACTTCATGATTTCTAGTACATCAAACAACAGAAAATCATATATTTAAGAATTTTACTTTGATTCCACTATTTCAACTTTATTTGAAAACAATATTTAAAGTTTAGAAATAAAGATAATTGGAAATAATTATCCTTACGTATTCGAATGATTATCATTTAGCACATCAAAGAAGACGATTTAAAAGTCCTAATATTAAATAGATATTCTTTTTAATTATAAATTAAAAAATATGTATATTGTATCGTATCAAAATAGTCGTTCTATAATAGTTCCAAGAATCTAATTATTTTGTAAGCTATAAATGATTTAACATAATAATACATAAAAATAAAAAATAAAAATATTAAAATTGCAGTTTAATGGAAGTACACATAAAGGTGAAAGTTATCGAACTTGTGGAGGAGTTGGTCGAAACTTAGCAGCCGCTCTTATAAATTTGGGAATGAGTGATACAAAATTACTTAGTATAATTGGTGATGATGAAGCTGGACGAGCGATCAGTCATAGTCTTGGATCTGCATCCTCGACTGTGCGTATTTTACCTGATATCAGTACTGCCAGGTTAGTTGCACTATATATTTGTTTGCAAAGCAAACTATTTAAGAAAGAGCATATAAAATAAACCAATTGTAAACCTCAATGTAATAAATTTGGTAAAAAAAATTGTTTTATAATAGTTTAATTATAAATTTCAAGTAAAACTGTTTGAATATAACACTTAAAAAGATAAAAAAATTATAATTAATGATAATATAATAATTATTTCAAATACTTATGAAAATATATTTAATGAAGTGTTTATAAAATTTAATTAAAATTAATAATTTATAATTTTGTACTTATTTATATTATTTAAAAATATAGTAAAACTCAATAAAATAGCAAGTTTTATTTTAACATTTTTTCATTTATTGATAATTATTTATATTGAAATAAAAAATGTACAATTACTGATGAAATATACTGTTATTAACGATTAGAAACTAACATTCTTAGAGTAAGAAAATTTAGAATTAATAAAAATGATTTAAAATTTCTACTGTGTCATTAAACATATTTTTTATTTATACTGATTATTTTATCATTTGACGATAAAATTTTATTTCCAAATTAAATGAAAATATGTATTAAATTGTTAATTAAACTGACGTTCTCATTGTAAAACGATATTAAATTCAATATTTAAAAATTATAATTCCATATGTATATATGTAAAAATTATATAAATTGATTAATGTATAGTCGTATGACTATTGTACCCATCATCATTTTATTATTTCATATTACTTGAAAGAAATTATTTAAAAATTTTTTAAAATAAAAAATAAAAAAAAACGTAACATGTTTAAAAATGGAAATATTTTACAGATCAACTGTGAATTTGTATATTACCGTACCTTATTTATTTATTTATTAAAGCCAAATATGTAGATTTAAACATTAAATATTTGTTAATTGATATGTATATTTATACCTTAGTATTTCTTTTAGGTATACCGCCGTAGTAGATAATATGGGAAATTGTTGTTTTGGTATTGGCGAAATGAATGCATTTACAAAAATTAATGAACAATTTCTTCAACAAAATCTACATATTTTAGAAAATACTCCACTTTTGGTGATTGATGGTAATCCATCATTAGATGCAATGAAGTTTGCATTAGAAACTTCTTTACGGAATCAAATACCAGGTGTGTATAAATATTCTTTCTAAAGTTATTTATCTTAAAAAAATTTATTGTAATTAAGAGAATTTTATTTAAATATAAAGATCCATTATGAAAATTTAACCCTTTAAAAGCAATTTTCAATAATACTACTTAAATATTTTATTTCATTTTTCCCTGTAATATATTAAACATTTTATTATAAATTTTTTTCTTTTATTTTAAATATTTTAACAATATTTTTATATTTAATTAAAAAATTTATTTGAAAACAATTTTTTCAATTAGAAAAATGTTATAATTTAACAAATATACAAATTTTTAAAAACTTCATCGAGTAGTTTATTGTATAAAATTATGAAGGCACTTATTTACATTACATTATAAATTGTACAAATAAAGTTGTTATTATAAAAAATGAGATTCTTATATATATTTATATACTATACTTAACAAATAAAAAATATATATATATATATATATATATATAATTATTTTTAAAAGTTTTATTAATGTCAAGTCAAAATATTAAGCTATAAATTATTTAAAATAAATTCATTTTTAAATAATATAAACTAAAAAATGTGATATTTTAAATTTTTGTCTAAAGTTGTATATTTTTATCAAAAAATTTTAATTTTACTTGAGAAATATTATAATCATTGAATTGCAAAAATAATTTATGCCTTAATTGTAAAATATATTTTATAATTAAATATTATAATTTAATAGATAAAAGTGGACGGAATAATTATTATACTTTAGTGCATCTTATGACACGTCACATGTTTCATTTTTTAAATCTATGATGTTTCATATCTATGATATTTCATTTTTTATATCTATATATATAAAACCTAGTTTTTTAAATGATTCGATTTTTTCTATATATAGTTTGTGCGTTGTAATCCATGATGAGTTTGAGGATTAGGTTGCATTTGCATAACTAAGTTCCGAGATTCTCTGCGTCTTCTGTAGTTTGATCGAGCATCTAAGTATAGAAGAAATGCTCCAACTGTATGAAATTTGAATGAAATAACAGCTAATCCGTATGACCAAGATAAATGATTAAAATTTGGATACATCATCCAATCCCTCCTCCAACACTGACCTCCAAATATTGAAACAGCAAGAAATAATAATGCACCTAAAAGTAATAATATTTTTATATCCCATTTGCAATAATAATTAATTAGGTATTTCTTACAATTTAATTTACCTGCAAGACTGTTGCAAACACAAACAATGCTAGACAGAAGCCATTCATTTTCCAATACAAATTTTAATGGAAATCTTATTAAAATTAATATGAGAATTGCTTGGCCAAAGAATGAAATTAAAAGAGCTAAAGTAACAAATGCTTGAACCACCATCAACCATCCAGGCAGTAACCATTCTCGGATAACATAGTATTCTTGAGAAAATATGTGATGACAACCATTAAATAATTTATCAAATTGATAGTATGGATATCGGAAATTTTCAAAACAATATTCCCATAATCCCATATGCTTAAAACTACTGAATGTTTCTACATATGATTGTATCCAGTAAGGGCTAAACAATATAAAATAAAATTTAGTATAAATATGTCTATTAATATATAAAGTTTTATTTAATTATTACCTAGTAAAAGACATTACAAGAAGTACACCTGCTACGTATGTGATAACTCCTCCAAATACAACAGCATCTATGCAAATGTATTTTTAGTAATTGATAATATAGGTTAGCTCTTAGAAATTTTATGTTGATAATAAAATACTTATACTTACTGGATGCTTTCGGGTAATCCAACATGTTTGCAAATGTATTTTTTTAATTTAAATATCCGTATCAAGGTACGGATTAAAATTAAACTGTCTGTTAATTGATTGCACGCCCAAGTTTAAATAATTGTCAACAACTATCGTGACCACGCCTCGTATGTTTCTCAATTAGTATTGTACTATTAGTGTTTTACGTATTTCTTACCTACAAAATTACATTCGCCCTTCGTTTACAGTTCGTACCTGTAGAGGGCGACATCGTAAATATTTTGATTATGAATTTATATATATATATATATATATATATATATATACACACACATCCATGAATATATTCCTTCGGTTTGTAATAAGCAATAAGCATTAAATAATTCTTAACTAATTATAATATTAAATTATATACAAATTTTAGTTTTTTTTTTTCATTTTTTCGAAATTATTACCTCTTTACTATTTTTATTTTTGGAAATGGATGGATTAATAACGAAACCTATTTTATTACAAACATTTATTTGTAAAAAAGTTTATAATAATATAAAGACAATGTTTATAAACAATGTGTTTAATTAGCATCTAACTTAAGTTTTGTACTAAAACTATGGACGGATAATCTTTTCGTATAAATTTACAATTGTACATAAACATATTATTATTTAAATAAAATTTGATAACGTAATTAATACTATTTTAAAATAAAAGCTCATCACATTTATTATTTAATACATTTTTAATGGATGGACTCGTCAGATCATTGTAAATATCTTACAGAAATTAAGAAGAGAGTCAAATACTTATGTGCGAGATTCTA
Organism: Ceratosolen corneri; assembly: GCA_030522565.1. Taxonomy (NCBI): domain Eukaryota; kingdom Metazoa; phylum Arthropoda; class Insecta; order Hymenoptera; family Agaonidae; genus Ceratosolen; species Ceratosolen corneri. The sequence goes on along the minus strand of JAPYYT010000657.1, from coordinate 32,872 downwards.
GCGGAAATCGCGTTTGAGATTCTTTAAGATTCTTCCTCTTCTTTTTCTGAATATTCGATTCAACAAGAAAGAGAAGACTGGCAATGAGACCTAAAATACTTCCAATAACAGCCAATGCAAATGACCAACCCAAATAATTATTAGTATGACCAGGCATCCAGCCATCTGCATTTCCAAGGCACGCAAATATGATGACAGAAACACAGCCACATATACTTCCAAATACTAATAGTGATCCAATGGATATAATAAGTTGTACATAATGCTTTTGTTCTGGATCCCAGCAGGTTGCATAAAGTACTGTTAGACCCAATGTTATTAGAAATGCCAAAAAGCAAATTGTAAAGAAGAATTGCGTGGCTACCATAAAAGCTGCAATATAATAAAGAATAAATTAAAGTTAATGTACATTCTTCCAAAAGAAAGTCCTACATAACTGATTACATTAGATTCTTTTTATCTCTGACTTTCTATATAAATAAACAAAGCATCTCAATATCTAAAACACTGTAAATAGATAATGATCATAAAAGAGTTCAGTATTAATATTGGGAAATACTGTTTTACAATGCATCTGTTAAAATGAACATGTAGTAAAGGTAAAAACGATAAATAAAAAAAAAAAAAAAATTCATATACAAGAATCAAGTGAGCACTATGATATGTTCCATTTAATATTTAAAATAAAATGTAAAACCAAAATAAATTGAAACATTAAAAGTCGTATGTAAAGAATTACTTACGCGGTAAAAGAAAGCCCCTGATTTCTGAATAGCCAGTGGTAAATGGATCATAAACCCATCTACAGCCGACGAAAAAGCGCCTCGGGGCATCAGCTTCCATTGGGTTAGGCAGTGATCTAAAACAGTGCCTCCAAAGACCAAGCATGTCCAATTGTGCATTAGTGATTCGATAGTCACTTACTAACCAAGCGGGTGTGCCAAAAGCTACACAAATACAGATTAACGCGACGAGGAAGATTCCGATGCCGACATTCCCGGCTAAACTTCGTTTTTTCATTTTTCACCGAAAGCAGACGCTCTTAATACTAATGGTCTTTGTTCCTGCGTTACGGATAACTTGCGTTTTCCTCCTCTTCGTGGCTTTGCGCGTTCACGGAGTGTCGAGCTTGAAATGTCAAATGCTAAACAAAGTCATCGACTGCACACTGTGAGAAAAAGATCCCACGTGAACCACACCCAAGTGCTCGACCTTTATATTTACCACTCGCTCCCTCCCGCTAGTCACGCAACGCAAGCCTGTTGCCTCTTTCTGATTCTTAATGTTGTAAACGCTTGCGGGCGTTGCTGAACCTAACCTAACCCAGCAGCGACTGCGCTACTTTTCTACCGTCCTAGGCTAATGAGTAATAATGATCCATCTTCACCTGTCTTCAACGTTATCTCAATATCCTTCTATTTTCTTTCAATCCCGATTAAATTATTTTATTTTATTATTTTATTTTATTAATAAGACGATATCTAATTAATTTAATGCGATAAAACGATCGTGTCTACGTAAATGTAACTACTGTCGCACATAATAAATAGATGTTTCAAGATGAATTTTAAGAAGTAAAAAATTGATTATCGCTTTTATTATCGCAAATCCTTGTTTATTCATGTATAATAATAATCAATAATATGAAGTCATATGCTCATAGGCATAAATAATTGATGAACAATAATACATTTTATGTTCTTAGTAATTAAATAGATGTGTCTTGAAAAATCACTTTTTTTTTTTTTAACGCTAATGAAATTTATCCTCAATTCAAAAAGCATATGCGTTAATAATCATATTTAATTATTATTTAGATTCTAAATTCCCACCGATATTTATATATGAAATATAAAGTTTTGATATTGCTTGATCAATTGTCCTTTATGTTAACAATTTGCCATTTGATATGATCAAACGGTTGAATTAAATGGTATTCCAGTTCAGATAATTTTCATTGTTTTACTCATTTACATTATAAATGCCTTTCTCGAAAGTTTTTATACAAAATTATTATTAATAATTATCGGTAAGATATCTCACAACAGCTTATCTAGAAATTTACTTTTAACAATAAAATAAGTAATTTTTAAAACTTATTTGTCTTGAATGCATAAATGTTATTAATTATTTGATTTTATTATACTTGAATTGAACCTAAGTTGAATCATTTATTACAATTACGAAACGTTATTTTTCTTTGCTGCAATTATATAAACTTATAAATCTACTAGATTTTTAACGGAAGTTTAGAGGAAAAGATAAAAAAGAAGATAAAACAACAAGAAATTATTGATTGTTCTAAATTGTCCAAATTGAAATAATACAATAGTACAATAAAAATAGAAATAGAGCCGAGAGAGATCTCGGTTAGCGTTTTATATTTGAAGGCTGACGCGCTTTCCAAGTAATTCGATGTTCTGCTTCTGACCGTAATTTTTTTCTCCGACACTTGTTAACTTGGTTTTGTAGAATCGTGTGAACTGCTAATGTATATTAGCATTTAATGCACCTGTAGATAATACGAAATTATTTATCATGTAACTTCATTTTAAGATTTTCAATAAATCAATTTTTTGTTTATATTAGCATGTAAGGTACTTTTAGACGATATGAAATTGTTTATCACGTAATATAATCGAATATTGATTGTAGAATATGTGTAATTATATATAAATATTTTTTATCGGGTACTTCTGAGTTATTTCAGAAGGTGCTCTAATTCTTACTGAAATTTTTATGCATTTTTGAACTGGTTGGACATGAAATTTTTAATAGTCTGTAAAGACTGTAATTTTAAAATATATGAAATTTGAATGATATGGTAAATAAAACTCGGATGTCTACTCAAGGATTTTTTATTTTTTATGTATATTTTAGTACATGTGTAAGATAAAACAAATAAATTTAAGATTCAACTGCAATATTGAAATAGTTGATAATATTCAAATTAATTTAAATCGCAGCAGCGTTCTTGTCGTCGGTCAGTTTTATCAAGAGAATTAATAAAGGTGCAAAACATTCGACATGTGAAAAGCATGTTATGAATTCATTCATAATATTTATTTTGATATATTGCATGTAATTAAGTTGTTCAGCTTCGATTAAAACTTGAGTCTTATTAATTTAAATCCAAGAAATCCTTAATTCTATTATGTATAAAAACAGATTTCTCCTTACATTACTAAATTTTTATAAAAATGCTATTTTTTTATTTAAAATATCACCCTATATATTTCTTAAATTAATTGCACATAGATTCGAAAAGTTGTTTTTATTTTTTATTAAAGATCACATTTCTTCAATTAACTGTCAATAAAATTAGTATTAAATAAAAGATTTTATTAAAATATATAAACATTTTGAAAAAAATTAATACAGATTTTGAAGTGTAACTTAGTATTAGATAAATTAACTTTTCATATTATATTAAAGATTAAAAGGCACTAATACATACTGGTTCTCTTAATACATATATAATTAATAAATATTTACAACTTTTTCAGTCACATTATTTTGGATGGATTATGTTTTCTCACTTATATTTACGTTATATATATTATGAACATGTGTATATTAAAGCAAATATACGTGTGTAAATATAATTATACGAGCATATTATACTAATATCAAATAATAAAATACGTTTACAAAATCATATATAAAATAAAATATAATCTACGATTTATCTTTTTGGATATGAAACATGAAAATTTTCAAACTATCATTAAATTTGACTGATTTTCTATTTTCATTTTTCAATGAGTAACCCTCTTAAAATATATTATACACTCTATTTGTAAATAAATTTTGTCCAGATCTATTGAAGCTGTTTAAATTGTATATAAATATGCGATTAATTTATTAACCATCAATTATATTATTCTAAATAGTAGTGTGAGTTTTGTGCTCTTCACCTAGTATTCGTTCAATCTTTTTTCTGAATCTTCGAGCTTCTATTAAAAATAGAATACCAGCAGTTAAAAGAATAAAACTGCCTACAACTGCCAATGCATACGACCAACTTATATCATTGTGCTCCCAATTAGGCATCCAAACTCTGCCGTCACCTCTGGCTCCAAATATAATTACTGCAATAATACCACAAATGGCAGAAAGTGTCAAATTTGCCCCAGTTGCCCATAAAAGCAACTGGTATTTGTTATGTTGTCTAGAGCAACAAGTATACAAAGCAGTTAAAAGTCCTCCAATCAACATTAAAGTCATACACAACGTAAAAAAGAACTGAGTTGCCACAAAGAAGTCTGGTAATAAAATATCATGTATTATATAATATTCTTCTTCAAAAACCCACCAACAACCATGGAATCTTGTATCATATAAATGGCGAATATCTTGGAAACCATTGAAGCAGACTTGCCATAACCCTAAATATAAACATAAATAATTATGTATGTTTTTATAAAAAATAAAATAACTATTATAAGAAAGTTAACAATCAATTAATAAATTATTAAAGTATTTTCTTAACAATGGTAGCAAATTTTAACATGGTAATTGTTAACAGTGGTATATAATTTAATAATGATTTATTAATTACATTGTTACTTACATTAAATTTGTTATATTTAAGATTTATATTTAATTTAGTTTGAATTTAAGAAGCAAATGCTAAATTATTTGTAAAATAATACAATTCAATATAATAATAAATGTTGATCAATTTTAATAATATTTATGAAAAAAATTAAATGTTAGTAAATGAAAAGATTTTAATAAGACGATAAAATAACTGATTGGTGTACCTATTTTAATAAATTTTGGATTGTCCAATTTGCCATCAGTTTGTAACCAGTTGGGTGTGGTAAAAGCGATCAGCACGAAAATGAAAGCTACAATAGTACATGTAACCGCAGTTTTTCCTGTGCGTGACTTTCCCATACTTGTTATTTCATTCACCTTACTTAAAGATTATAAAAATATTTACATCGATTACACTTGTAGGCAGATTAACAACAACAAATAATAAAATGATTTTTCGATTATTACATACCAGTATAAACCTTTTATAACGGAAGACACGGGTTATGCCTTATAAATGATTCGAATCTAGACCAAACTAGGCTAAATACATTCCAGTAACCAAACAGAATTGAGTTTAATATACTTAAGAGCAGTAGCGTAAGATAGTGCTCCTAGCGGTTAAAACACAAACTATATTTACATTTTAATATAAAATGAGACAAGAAAAGCAATTATTAACTATAAAGGCATAGAAGGGGGTGTTATTATATATATATATATATAAGATAAGCAAGAAAAATAAAAGTTGATTTATTAATCTCTCCTCTTGATAGTTAATGAACTTCAATTTAATTTCTTAAGAAGCCAAATATCAATAAAGCATATAATTGTAATTTTTACGCAATTTAAATTGCATTCTGCCCATATAATTGTACTTTACAATTATTAAACTGTACCTTTCTAATTTGTGAAAAAAAGGAAAATAAAATAGGAATTCGATATTTACAAAGTTCTTAAAATCAATGCCTCGACAAATATTACATATTTTGTCTGAAATAATTTGTTAATCCTTGGTATTACGATGTTTATTTTATAAAATTACTTTATTATTTATTTGATTTTTTCTTCTATAATTTTTCACTATAATTAATTCTCTTTCATTTTAAGTATCAAGAAAAAAAACATGCAAATACAATTTATCAATACATTAAAACATATTTATCCAATTATTTAAATATTATTTAATTATTTAAACATTTATTTTCATATATTTTTCATATTTCAAGCGGTGTAAAGACTCGATGACTTGGAATTATAAAATTTCAGCCGAGTATAAAATTCTATCAATGCTTTAGAATAAATAAATGTTAGAAAATATGATAAATGTTATAGATGAATATTATATTTTATTGAAATACATTATTTATTTCAATTTTTATAATTTTAAGAATACGTTTAAAATTCAAAATTTATCTTTATTTCTTTATACCAAAATACATATATATATATATATATATATAATTTATATAATTTATATAATAATACATTTATATAATTATTATATTTTAAGATTTAAAAATTGAATTTATATAAATATTTCAATTATTTCATATTTAATTTTAATATATTAAAATAAAAAGAAATTAAATCAAATATATATTAGATATAAATGTAAATTTTTAAAATATCCGTTTTTTAGTATAGTTATTTAGTATAGTTTTAGTATAATTATAAAAAAATAGTTTTTTATGAAACCAAATCCTATTTTTTTGCAGTTTGGTATGAACCTACAGATATAAAAAAAGCATTAAAAATATTTGAATGTGGATCAAGATGGCAACAAGTTTTACATTTTATATCGCCAAACGTAAATGAACTCATGGTAATAGCTAAGCATCTACAAATACCAATGCCATCTAATGAATCTAATAATGATGTTGAAACCGTTAAAAAATTGTCCGAACTTTTAGTTCAATGGATACCAGTTATCATAACTACTTTAGGTGCACAAGGAGTATTGGTAATAAATGGAATATCAATATTGTTATATATTTATCATTCACAGAAATCTTTCTTTTTTTATAATAAAAACTGTAATTTCTATTTGTCGTAGGTTGCTAGAAAATCCTCAGCTAATGAATTACTTCTAGATAAAAATAATGTTTCAATTCAAAGTAGTGTAGTTCAATCTCGATTATACCCCCCATTGAATTTTGATGGAGAAATTGCTAGTGTGAGTGGTTGTGGTGATTGCTTAGCTGCTGGAATAATTACTGGGATTCTCAAAGGATGGAATGAATCTGACTGTATATCTTTAGGTCTTCTTGCAGCAAAACAATCTCTTACTTCCTATGAAACAGTTCCAAATCTACTAAAATTATTGTCTATAAATTAAATTTGAAATTTGTTAATATCAAATATATAAGTAAAAAATACTATTAAAGGACGAATTAAATTAAAATATGTAAACTATTTAAATTTATAAAGAATTTTATTTTATTACATTTACTGAAAAACATAAAAATAACATATTTCAAATTTAATAACAAAATAATTTTTCAAATTATATACTTTTTATAATTGCAATACTGTAAAATAATTATTCAACGTAAATTAATAAAATATTTTTTAATACTATTATCAGTGTATATTTATTTCTTTTTTTTTTTACGCGTAAGAACTTTTGTTGTATACTTTTCTATAAAAGCTTTCACATCAAATTTTTTTTCACAACCTTTGTAATTCATATAACGTATTTTACCAAAAACAAATCGTTCTTTCCATCCGTGATCATGTACGCCACATATTGACCACATACAACCTAAAACAAATTCATACAAAACCATTAACCATTAACCATTTAATATTCATTTTTATCAAATGCATAAACAAAAAAATAATAAAAATATTTTCCAAGAAATAAATGAACAAACCTACATATCCATTTGGATCCTGACCATCTATGTTATATTTATTATTTAAATAAATAGACCATTTCAATGCATCCTCGGGTGTTTTGGTCCATTCTAAAAATTTTTTAGCCCAGTACATTCTAAGAAAACCATGCATTTTTCCTTCTGTTACTAATTGCATTTGAGCAGCATTCCATAAATTATCATGTGTTAATCCATTTTCAAATTCATCCAATGTGTATAAGTAATCTCTGATATCATTACTATATTAATTAACCAATTAAAAATATAAATTAAAAATTGTAAAAAATACTACCTAATACTTTACAATATTATTAATAGATCTTTGTTATTTCTTTGTGTCTAAAATCTTACCGATGTTGATTTAATGTCGTTATTGCCCAATTAAAAGCTCCATTAATATTATCATAATTTGAATTATAAAAACAAAAGTTATCACTAAGTTCTCTCCGAATTATGGCTTCTTCCATAAAAGCTTCTACTGACTGTTTATATTGAGATTTATATTTTAAAATTTCTAAAATGCATCTTTGAACGGAGATCATGCCAAAGTGAAACCATGGCGATAAGTTGCTTTGTACATTATAAATTGGATTATTCCGTTTTTCATTGTAAAATTTCAGACGATTTTTTATGAAATCATTAAATTCCTCAATGCCCTTTTTATATCCTGGTTGTGCCCACGTGATTTCACTCACTGAATCATTAATTAAGATATTATTCAATACTGTATCCCATTTAATTTTATCAAATTTCTGATTAGTTTTATATGGATGCTTTATAACCGTTGGAAATTCAGTAAGGAACTCTTCTAATTTTGAATTTATTTTATTCCTTATAGTGCGTGCAGCATACTCTAGTTTTCCAGAAGCGACCCAACAAGGAACAATATTATGAGCATCGACCTATAATAGATTACCAAATATTATTAAATTAGTTATTATGTATATTGCTACGAATATTATTGCATGATACCTGACAAAGTGGTATATTTTCAGAAAGCTTATTTATTAAATCATTAATCCAAAATAAAGGTAGCTTTAATGGACAAAAATCAATTATAATTGCTCCCATTTTATATTTATTAACAAAATTTACAATCACGTTATTTGGTTCACCATTTAAGAGATGGAAATTGATGTTTAATGCTTTACAATCTTGTTCTACTTCAATCAAACCTCCTAATAAAAATTTATAATGTCGGAGATTTGAATCAAGAAACTTTGGTACTAAACAAAAGCACACATGTAAAGGTACCTTATTTTTTATAGCAATTTTTTGTGCAAATAATAATGCCCAGTTATCTAAAAAATAATTACATTACTTTATTGTTTAAATATGTGTATTAAGATTAATTTGATATCATATATTATATTTATTTGATATAATAGATATATATATATATATATATTACCATGAACTCTGGCATCTCTAAACATCCAATAAATAATTCCTTTACAATTTAATGGAACCTCATCTAATTTTGTCAAAATTCTTACTCTTTTCTTATTAAATTTAAATTTCATAATAGATTCTCCACTCTTTAAAAACATTAAAAGTAAATTAATTATGAACATTTTCTAATATTTATCAATTACAGAAACTTACTTTCTTTCTTTGATTTTCTATTTGTTTCACTAAATCAGTTTTTAAGTTTTTATAACTTTGCCTAACCATTTTAAAACGTATAGCTTTGAAAGATAATTAAAGTTATACTTAATATTTTTAAATTAAATAAAAAATCGATGTATATATTTATTAAATGCTTTGAAGTAAGCAATTATATTATATTACTATATATTTTAATTTAAAAAATGTAAATATTAAAATAAAAGCAGAATCATTCTAAAAGTACATTTATAATTTTCATGATTTAATACAGTAAATTATGAGTTTAAAAGTTTAATATATTAACTTTGAAAATTATATTATAAACTTGTATATTAAAATTTAAGTTATATTTATCGAAAAATATTATACTAAATAATAAAAACTACACTTTAAATCAATTATAGATTTTTTCATAAAAAATAACGTTTAATAAAAACCTATATAAGCTCTGTAAGTGCTATAGACTTATAAATTAACTTATAGTCTCATTTTAGAATATAGAATTTTATTATATAGCTAGTGTACTGCTATATATAAAATTATTTTTATAACCATAACAGTCCAAACATTTATTTATTCATAGTTTTAATATCAATTTTAACATCGTAAAAATTTATACACATGCACGAAAATTTACATAATATTGTTGATAACATACAATAGTTTTGGAAAAATAGTTAAATAATAATCTTCATTCAGTTCTGTATGTATTGTTTTACATTAATGTTGATGTCAGACTGAAATCCTATAATCTTGACTGGAACGATCTACTTCCGAGAGTCTCGACTACAAAAGGTTTGAATACCCAATAATAATTTCTTCGAACTGAAATGATGATTCATTCGTATTTACATGGTGGATAACAGCACTTTTATTACCCAAAACACGTCTGCACTTTCTCCATCCTGTAGTTCTATCTTTTTGAAATCCGACAGTATGTGAAGTAAGAAATTTTTATTACGTATTAGATGTATTAAAAATGCATTTGAGTTTTTTAAATTTTAAGATTTAAATGTAAGTGCTCAATAACTAGTCATTAAAGTAAATTTACATTTAATACATAACATTGTATGAAAGATATTAGAGTAATTTTAATTAGTGTAAAACTAAAGTATAAATATCTCTAGTCTCGGTGAATCTAAGGAATAAAGAAGTTTGGTATATATTTGAAGACACATACTTCATAAATCATTAAAATTATTATTAATGAATGTTATTTTAATATTTAGTCTTTAAAGAATTTATTCAAACAATGGGACATTATGAGAAGAAATGAGATTAAATGCAGAGATTGTTATAAATGCCGTAGTACAGTAGCATTTTTTTAAAGATTTTTTCAACTTGTTCCGTTTTTTTATAAATTTTTTATAATTCAAGTTCATAGCCCTGCTTAGAAAATATTTGTATGATCACTATGTGTTTACATTGCCTATTGTCATATTTCTCAGATCATGAAAATTAAGAATTAAAATTAAAATTAAATAATGCGCTTATAGAAAAATCAAATTGAGAGTTGCATCTTTTACGATTTTTAAATTTATAGTTTTTAAGATTTAATTATACTCAAAATTATGTAATTGTTAAATAGCTAATTCTATATATAATTGTAATATAAGTCACCCCTACACTATCTAATTAATATAAAGGGTGAATATTTATAAATATATTATCGAGTTTTGAAAAAAAAGTGAAAAAAAATGATTATTTAATTTGTTTACGATTCGTAAAAATTGAATGAGTTTCGTTAAAATGTTAAATTTAAATATAATATGCATTAAGTAAATTACTTTATAATAAATTATAATTTGAATATATTATATTTATTTATTTTAATTTTTAATGATATTTCTTTTACAAAGTTAATTTTTACCGAAACGTCCATTATACTGATTAATAAATTAAATTACATATAATTATTATATATGTAAACGAAAAATTAATATCTGAGATAAATTAGAGATAAAAAAATCAATGTTTAAGTAAAAATATCAAAAATAAAATATTAATCTAGTACAAGTTCTAATCATAATTTTTTGAAATATGTTTTAATACAAAATTTGCTTTAGAGAGTCGTCTTATGTGAAATAAAACAATTGATTTTTTATTTTAATTGTTAATCGACATATTTAAGAATACATTATTTTCAAAGTTTTTAAATTTAATTCAAGATATTTTTTTAAATACTAGACCGAGAATAAACCAATACATAGGAGGATTCTTACAAATAAGAGCATTAAATAATAGTTTCTCCAAATTTAGTTTAGTAACTTATGCCACATAATTAAGTTAACAGCAGAAAAATGAGTAAATTGATTCGATTATAATTTTATTCTCAGCGTCATTAGAAGCCATTTTAGATGTAATAAAAAATGGGTCAAAAGTATTATTAAACAATTAATAATTTCTTATAGATGTATTTTATTTCCAATGCACTTGTTTATTATTATTATTATTAATTTATGATTATCAAATAAGCAAAGATAAAATAAATAAATAAAGAGTATCCAAATAAAATCAAGAACCCCAATTATGAATGCATATCAAAGTTAAAAAATAATCTATATAATAAAAAGTATAAATTCAAGAAACTTTTATTTTTGGTATAAAGTATTCCTTCAGCCATAAAAAGGAGAAAAAAATGGTTTAATTCACAGTTTAATTTATATAATGTGTATTAAATACTTAAATGTTAATAATTTATTTAATGTAGTAATAATTTAATGTACTCAATACTAAAATTGTAATATTTTTATCCACCGCTTGTGGATTTGAGAATGTGAAAAGGAATGTCTGTACAATTTCGGTTGTTTTAATTGAAAGTAGTTTTTACGAGTAATTTTAAAGGGTATTGAAGGTACATCAAACAAATATTCATAATTACAACGTAGTATTAATATTTGAGTGCCATCGAGGAAAAATATTATCTATTTAAATACATCTTAAAAATTAATTAGAAATTAATCTTAATAAGAGCCACATATTTCTCGTTCAATTGTAGCGTAAATTAGAAATTGTGCCAATAATTTTCAATTTTTCAATACTATTTATATAAGTTGATTACAGTCATTATTATTATTAATAAAGTTTCCATACTTAAAATCATGGGAATTTTCAAAGTGCATTTAATATCAGTTGAAAGGCATTTATAAATACTCAAAAAGGTTTAAGACATTTGAATTGACACCCAGTAGATCTATTATAAATATAAAACGTACAATTAATTTCATATATATTTCTAATAATATATCTATAAATTAATGATTTCAATCCTGGTATATTCACTGCAAATAACAATTTTGAATTCAAACCACGATTAATAATAAGTCAATAAAAGTTACATAGTTCGTGCATTTGTATCTTTTAGTTCTTAAGTTCTTAGCTTTTAGAATTTGTTAATGAATGAACTAATTTCCTGTTGTTTGAGGAAGCAGCCGCTGTGGTTGTCGTTTGTGCGTTGAACGCCACTTGTTGTTTCAACGAAGTGGTCATTGCAATGGTCAATTGTAAGTTGCTTCTTCCCCATTGACTTCGCATGCATTTGTGAATGGATGAGAGAACCTTTTGGCTGCTTGGTAGTGCAACTATTTTTACAGGTCACAGTTCACAGTGCACTTGATATCCTTTTGTCCTATGCAGTAAAGTGTATTGGCACAAACCGTCTGAATAATGTGAGTGTGTTGCTTCACTTGTTACAGCGGCGGTCCGTTGTAAGTTGGACGTCGCTTGTTGGCGCACTTAAAGTCACTTGGGTCGTTAAAGGAGACCCGTGGAGTAACTCGGCGAAGTTGTAGCGACGATCGCTTGTAAGTCAGACGTTGCGTGGCGAACTTGAAGTCACTCAGGTTTTTGTGTTAAACTTGTAAACGAAAATCTCTCTGCTGCTCGTGTAATCTGGTTTAACTGAAGCCTTCCTGAGGGTGTGTTCGATGTCCAGGTTCTGAAGAGTGGAGGTCAATATTTTCTTCTGATTGGTAAAAAGAATTGAATAGGAAGGAATCCTGGATAGGGCCTTGTGAGGAAACCCAGTATTTTCTGTTAAAATGTAGCATTGATAGTCACCATTGTATAATAAATAAAATATAAATCTTGCTTGATAAGTTGTGCGAAGGTACGAAAAACCACGGGGGCTAATTGTCCCTCTTGTTGATTTTAGAATCTTTACCGATCATGATTTTTACTTTTGTTTATAAAAAACCTCGCGACAAAAATACAGACACTCGAAACTCTCGTCCTAAGCGCAGGTTGTAAATATATAAACGACATAACATCGTAATATCATGTAATCTGGTACATCTTGCAATCATAAATATCTTAAAGGTTTCTAATAAATATTCCAAATAAAGAAATATGATTAGGTAAGGTTCGTATGATGTACGAAATCTCGAACATAATTAATAAATGAATTTGATAATTAATTTAATATCATAATTATTTTTATATAATACTTTTGGATTCTATTCAGATCTTGATACTTTAATTCATTTCTTATTATCCTTCGGGATAGTACATTAAAACCGTCAATTGGTATCAATTCGGTTAAATTTCAGTAATATTATCAAACCATAATTTGTAAATCATTATAAATGAATTCCTGAATAAATATTATATTTCTTTATTCTTATCTTTTTTGCGTATAATATTCAATATTTGTATTCAGACAACAGTTAAATAAGACAATTTATTAAAAAATGAGACTATTTTGGTCTTCATTTTCATATAAATTGTTGAGAATATATTTTCTATAAGATGAAAACTATATAACAAACATTTTATTATTTAAAAGACATAATATATTGAAAATAATAAATATAACATTAATTTTAATATAAAGGTGTTCTCTGAAATTATATTTAAATTATGTATGTATATAATTAATAAGCTTTTGTAATAATATTATTTTAATAGAATTTTTAAAAATAATTTAATGTTTTAATTTAATTTTATGTTATAGTATAATTAAAATACATATGTACATAATATAAAACTATTAAAAATTTAAAATAATTTATATCAAAAACAAGATTTATATTAGTAAGTATTTTTCAATTTTTAATTTCTTGATTTTATAAAAAATATTATGTATTGAGATAAATATCGTACTGTTTATAGATTAATTCAATAAATGCGTTGTATTTCACGTCGGATACAAGGTTAAACGAACAATCTAATTTGCATACATTATCATTTAAGATTGAAGTAGTTAATCTGAATCTATACGTATATAAATTAAAATTATTGTAAATTAGAAAGTTATGCATTTGTGAGTAAAGTTGTCTCATTCAAAAGTATCAAAGATCTGTTACGAAGACATACTAATTTTCGACAAACTTCAATTTCTAACAAATAGTATATAATAACAGTTTATCAATACCATCATATGTGAACGTCTGATATCAGTGATAAATAATTAGTGTATTCTGCTTTCGCAACATAATTCACATAATAAATTAAGTGCTTTCGTTAATAATCTAATCGTTAAGAAACAACATCATCTATCCCTAGCTATGAGATACTAAATTTTTTCATTAATTGTTTTATTAATTAATTAAGCTAATTAAGCTAATTAATTATTTACCTTTATTTTACTGAAAAATTTACATTTCGTTCTTTTGAAAATAATTTTGTCATTTAGTGAAATATAAGATAATTTTGTGAACATTTATATTATGACTAACGATTACTGAAGGTTTTAATATTTTTAACAAGAAAAAATATTTCTTATCTCAGTAAAATATTATATAAATTGTTAAAGTGTAATACAAACCGTTTTAATATTATATTATAGACTATATTCAAAAGTAAAAAAAGCTGTTTCTATTTTAAAAAATAAAATATAAAAAATAAATTGTGAATATTTTGTTCCGTATTTGTTATTTATTTATTATGATAATGTAGTATTAAATGTGATAAAGTATATACCTCCATTTACTTGAATGAAAAATACATGATTTTTAATTATTCATTTTTCCACAATAAAACAGGTTTTTGATACAACATAAAATATAAGAACCTTAAATTGGTTAAATTTGTATATTTGAAAAAAATATTAATTTTTTCTGTCTGATAAAATAAAAAGAATGAAAAGAAATTGTTGTTGTAAATGTCATTGTATCAGTACAATTAATAATGTAATTCAATTAGTTTTATATTTTACTTTCAGAATTAAAAATAGTTTGTTTAAAAAAATAGAAATTTTTGCAAAATTCAAACGTTGAAGTTTAACTAATAAGTGTAATGTTAATTCTTAATAAATTTATGTTAATATTTTGTGAAAGATTATCTAATTTATTAAAAAGAAGATTATTATTCTGTCTGCAACTTTAATGACTAACACTCTTAAGCATATCTATGAAGTATAGATATATTATGAATTGAATTATTGTCAGATCATTCAAGTTTATAAATATAAAGTAATGATTGCTTATGCGATTTCTTAAAAGAGCAAAAATTAAAATGAATCCACAGCATGGTATAATACATGGACTCAGTATTAAATTATTAAAATCTTTAAGGCATGATATTAAAAAATATCAATGATCGCTTAAAAACGTTGTCTTTTCATTGGTTTCCTTAAACTTTTTAATAACTAAACAATCTACAGTTTTCTATGAAATAATTTTCGAAAGGTCAATTCTATAATCGCTAAAGTACAAATAAGAATTTACATGAAGTTATAAAATACTTATATAAATTTACCATTTTTTATTTTAATAAAATTATTTTCTCTTGTAATTAGTTAAAAAGTCTTTTTATTTTGTTATTTTATAACACTTTCAATAAATAAAATTATATAATCACATTTGCTTTGCATTTTTGCAAATTATTTTAAGCTATTGTATCATAATTTTTATTTCCTTATAAATCTGTAAAATATAATTTATTGAAATTATAATACTATAAATATTGTAATGTTATAATAACGTATATTTTATTTTCTTATTACGATTTAAAATTTTCATATTTGTTTTTGTATTAAATTATTATTTCAAATGTATTATTTATTCTTATTTTATATTGTTAATTAATATATGGAATTCTTATAGAAGAATTAATTATTTTCATTTATTTTAAAATAAGTTATTAATAATAAAGATCATTAAGTTGCATTTTTATAATTTAAAAATTATTATCAAATTTAATATTATTTTATAATACCAATTTTTCTATTGGAAGATTTTTTTTTAATAATAATATTTTTATATTATATTATCAATGTTTTTTATATCACTAAATTGATATTTCATTAATTATTTTAAATGAATCTCACATGTATTAATTTTTAATTTTTAGTTGTTCTTGTAGTTCAAATTTTTATAATATCTATAATATTTATAATACAACCTACAGTATTTTTATAATCTATATTAATTTAATATAAAAACTACTTTTATTTTAAAACTTACAAGATATTAAGGTTATAAGCAATCTCATGGATGTAAAAGAATAGTAAAAAAATATTGATTACACCTGGATAGATAACAACAAAATTTAAAATATTTAACAAACTAAACCTTTTATTTAATAAAATTTAACAAATAAAATAAATTTATTCTGAATATATCTTACATATTTAATTATAAATAATATGCAGTATTTATTCTATTTTAGTTTGTGTTGTAAATTTGTTTAAAATCACCGAAATGAAATGAATGATCAATGTTTTACTATTATATTTTTCGTATGTTAAATATCTTATAATATTTTCAATTTGCAGAATGGAGGTCGCTTAAGGGATGTATCTATGACCATTAGGTCGTTACAGCTTTATATTGTTATTGAAGCACATTTCCTAAGTGATTGTTAAATAATATTTATTATATTTAATATATTTGTATTCTTATTCTATTTCTAGTTATTATTATATGTTTAATAATAATTAGATCTCTAATTATTATTATGTCCATCTATTTATTTTTATATTTGCGTTTTCGAGAAATCGAAGAATTCTTAAAATTAAAGTAATTTTGTACATAAGTATATAAATACAAAATGTATATATATATATATATATATATATATATATATATATATATATATATTAATATAAAAATTTAATATTTACGTATGAAACTATATATAAATACGAATCTATTATACGAAAATTAAAAATGACTACGGTAAGCATATTATTAAAAATCATTTGTATTAAATATTAATTATTTATTCTAATTAATTATATTCTTAATAATATGCTATTAATACTATATTTTACTATTATAACAACCGTTGAAAATTTATTTGAATAATATGTTATGTAGTGTATCGGTTAAAATACGTAATTTATAAAAAAAGTTTGTAAAAATTACGGATCTACGCGTTCACCTTAAAAATAAGTAACAAAAGCGTTTAATATAATAATTTAATATTTTATTTTTAATATTTATGGAACGTTTAATATTTTATTCATCCTGTTTTTGTTCATCTTAAATAAAAAAAAATTCAATTTTAAGATCTTTCAAGAAATTAATTTATAATATAAATAATCGATATGTTCATTATCTATATAAGAATAACTGGTAGATGCAAGCTGTATTTTTTTCAAGCTCACTTTTTAATTAAATGAATACTTTTTGTTTGATTGGTTGTATTTTAAATAATTGTACAAATAATTTTAATTCTTTAAATTGAATTTAAATGTTTGGTTTCAATTATACAAATAATATTTTTTACTATTTCATATTAGTTTTTTAAAATGTATTGATAAAATGACATTTGTTATTATTATTTTCAGAAAATAATATCAAGATATAAAATAGAATGCAAGCCATTCAAAGTACAGTATCTAGATAAAAATGAAAATTAACGGATTGATTTATGATTATATCGAATCACTGTTATATATCTATCTTTCTTCTTAATTGCTAATGAGCGCACTTAATTATAAATTAAAGTAAAAAAAAATTATGGTATCTTAAAGATTTGTTATTTCCAAAATTGATTTATTATTATTTATTTTTTACATTCCCTATTATATATTGTTTATTATTATTATTTTTTTCTTCTTCTTCTTATTATTATTATGTTATTTGTTAGTATATATTCTTTATTATTAGAAATTATTCTTATAAGCTCTGCAATATTTATAGTAATTTAGCCGAATATATATGTTATTTTCATTAAATTTTGTCAAACTGCTTTTTCATTAATTCTGCTATTTATGAAAATAAAATAAAATTTAAACACGCATAAGCACGCATGCACGCACGCACGCGCGCGTGCATGTAAATTTAATTAAATTGGCGATAATAATACGCATAATCGCAGTCACATAAAAATACAGTGGATATTATGGCTAAGTTCACATTTAACTGTATGTACAAATTATTGGGCATCTTTTTATGCATACGTCACTTAACTCAATTGAACATTTAAAATTGATATGGGAAGTTGGTCTAGAGAAGGTCATGGCCAAAGGTTATGTTGGAATTTGGTAAGCAAAATTTTTGGGAATAACAAGCAAGTCTGCTCCGAAGATTTTCTCAAAATTGTTCATATTTTCGTTCTGCAGTTAAATTTTTATTACAATTATTAAATTCTTGTATGGAAAATTATGTTGCGTTCTTTATTAGAAATTGCACAAATCGAATTCGATAGTACCTAATATTAAATTCTGGAAATGTAAGTAAAATTTTATGTAATATCTAAGTGAGGATTATATGTTATGTAAATACTAAATTTATTGTTTTATTTACTATCTCCAATTGCGTACTCGTTTTGTCAGATTAATACATTACGTGTTAGTTTTAGAATTTATGGTTAATATAAAAGAAAATACAAAAACTAAACTTAACCTTAGTTTCGATTATTGACCTAACGTTTGACAATTATTGTTTAAAACTTTCTTAAAAATAGGTGGGTGATATGCTTTTAGTACTTATAATTGCAATTATATTAAGTTTTTATCGTTTTATTCTAAACTCAAACTCAAATCTGTTAATTATTTTTATAATATTGAAGTTATACAATTTATTATCATCTTACATACCTTTAAAGTTAAACATTTATATGTTATTGATGGGATTAAAAAAAAATTAGAATATAATCCCAATTATGTATAATATATGAAAATATTTTATATGATTACTTATTATACTATTACTACTTATTCCAGTTTTATCATTTTATTCTTAATAATAATCGATATAATTAGAAAATAATCTAATTAAATATGAATATATTTTTTTAGCATTGTTAAAAATGAAAAGGATATATTGTATACGTTAAAAGTTATTAATTTACTTTCTCGTATTAATAATTAAGTCATATATTTGATAATTTTAACGCAAAGAATTTACAAAACATAACAATTATATATTTTCTTATTTTTTAGAGCATTGAAAAAAACATTTTGTCTTAATAATGAAGTTAATCTTATATTAACATTTATATCAAATGATAAAATTATGTATTGCTGGGGTAGTACTGTTCATGGAGAGTTGGGACTTGGAGGTATTGAAGACGAAAAGATTTTAATACCTAGAGAACTAGACTTTCAAAAGGCTGTGCAAGTTGAGCAGAGTATAACTTTTTATACTATTAATTATACTATTAATTATTTAATTTTCTTCGTACATAAATTTATTTTTAAATGAGTTATTTTACTATTTATATATTTTTCTTGTTTCCAAATTGTTATATGAGTATTTATTTACAGTTGCATGTGGAGAAAATCATACCGTTATTATTACCGAAGATGGTCAAATGCATTCATGTGGAAATAATGATTCTGGACAACTTGGACACGAAAAGCCAACTAAACGATTACGTAATAAAATCTAATGAGATTATTTTTATTAAAACTATATTAATATACTTTTGTTTTACACACCTTAAGAATACAAATTTTACTTTTACTGTAGCTAATCAATAAATTAATAATTTACAGAACTAATACCAGGATTGGATGCATTTATATTCAAACAAGCTGCATGTGGTGCATCTCATTCTGTAGCAGTCAATAATTGGGGTCAATTATTTTGTTGGGGCAATAATTCTGCTGGTCAACTAGGTCTCGACACATCATTGGCAATAGTACAAACGCCTAGAATGGTTAAATCTTTAGCCACAACTGTTGTAATTCAAATTGCTTGTGGTCAAAAACACTCATTAGCTTTAACCAATAATGGCGAATTGTATAGTTGGGGATCAAATAGTAATGGACAATTAGGTCTTGGTCAAAATTTGAATATGCAAGCAAAGCCTAAGCTTATTACTAGTTTAGTCGCAGTACCTATTGCCTTTATTGCTTGTGGTGGTTATCACAGTATTGTTGTTTCGAAATCAGGTTAATAAATTTATAAATATATATTAATTCTTGATCTTTTATTATATTACGATACAATTATTGATTCTTATAATTCATGTTCTGGTTTAATGGTAATGTTAAAATTATATAGGCGCTGTTTTTGGTTGGGGTAAAAATACATTTGGTCAATTGGGTATGAATGATATTGTAGATAAATATGTTCCATGTTTGTTAAAAACTTTGAGAAATGCCAGAGTAAAATATGTAGCTTGTGGAGAAGAATTTTCTGTTTTTCTGACCATGGTATATTTTAATATTTTTATTATATTTTTAATTCTTGAAATCTTATAATTGAAAAATTTATTATTTTGTTTTTGCAGGATGGTGGAGTTTTCACTTGTGGGGCTGGAATGTATGGACAACTTGGTCACGGTGCTAATAGTAACGAAATATTACCAAGACAAATTATTGAACTTATGGGAAGTGTTGTTACACAGGTAAATGAAACATTAAATATTTTTATATATCTTCATAAAACTTCAATATTATAATTATTGCGTTCAGATATCTTGTGGAAAAAGGCATACTCTTGCTTTAGTTCCGTCGCATAGAAAAATATATGCATGGGGCATTGGGGGATCTGGCCAACTTGGAAATAAAACAGCTCGTGGTGTTACAACACCGCAAGTTGTACTTGGTCCTTGGATGTCTAAGAATGACTCAACTGCAATGGAAGTAGACTCTGAAAATTGTGTTCCAGAAATGCATGTTATAAAACATATCTTTAGTGGTGGTGACCACTGCTTTGCTTTAGTAACACGCCAAGAGGTACCGATGAGAAGAAATTAATTATTAATTTTTCGATTAATTTTTTAAAAATATTTAAAAGATTTTAATTTTGTTGAAGCATAATGTAGAACCAGATGATTGTCGCATTTACCTTCCTATTACACAAATTTTAACCATAAACGAAGAGCAATTAATTGCCTGTCAAAGAATTTCTCAAAATTCTTCAGTTGATCATGATTTAATGATGTAATTTTTTATAGTCATTTTTTATAAATCATAAAAATTGAATATTGATTTTATTTTTTTTTACATTCAGTTTTTAATTATTATTTTGCAGGTATATAGAAACAGTATTTAAAAGTCAAGCTTGTATAAATGCCTCATTTTTGTTGACTAATAATGCACACTATAATTGTTCGTATCGACAACATGGAGTAGATGTAGAACTTGCAACTCGTTTATTTGGAATGATATCCGAAATTGTGAATACAACTATAAGTGAATTAGTAAGAAATTAATTTGATTTACTCATAAATAGAAAATTCAATTATGAAAATCTTTTATTTTAGATTTTGACATGTATAACTGAATTTTTGCTCCCTTCTTTAATAACATCGTCCGGAGATATAGAATGCCTTAGAATTTATTTAATATTGCCTCTATATCATGGTTTTACTAATCCTGATCACTGTGCTATCTTACATAAGCCATTTTCTACAGCATTATTTAGTTTAAAACAAGAAGATCTGAGGACTCTAGAAAGTTGGTGGATTAAAGCACCAAAATATTATTTTGAGAAACTTGTACGAGTATATAAATCTATTGTTGTATATTTTATTAGGCAGCCTAATGTAAAAGAAACAAAGGTAATAAATAAATGAAAGTAAATATATAGTTTTACATAAATTACTAAAGATACATTCTTTAATATAACAATATTGGTTTAGATAGTTTCATGGAATTCCACATTGCAATCAGTTTTGGATACTTTAAAATTCTTGAATGAATTGAATAATATCAATGATAGAAAAGAAATTCCACATAATATTTTCTACCTACGCGAGCTAACCGAGTGTATCGATGTAAGAGGAGATTATTGCCAATGGCTTTATGAAATTAACAAAACACCTGTAATTAAATTACTTTCTTTTCTTTTTTCTAAGTATAAATTTTTTATTTTGTGACACATATTTTATATTATTTTATATTTTTACAGTATCACAAAATATTTTTCTGCAACTATCCATTTTTATTTGATGCAGAAGCTAAAACGATCCTTTTAGAAACAGACCAAGCACTTCAGGTTTAAATAGTTTAAAATTATTATAAAATAATTTACTATCTCTTACTCTGTTACCTGTTACTAAAAGTTTTTAAACATAATTATATATTTTTATTACTTTTTAGATGCAATCAGCCATGAATGAAGCAGCAAGCCGAACTTTGACTCATGTATTGTTTAGTGCATTCCGTCAAAACAATCCAGATATTAGACAGTATCACCAGCTTGTAACACTCACTGTTTCACGCGAGAATATTGTAGCGGATACATTAAGGGAGTTAGCTGATTATTCATCGGATGATTTGAAAAAGCCTTTGCGAGTAATTATAATTTTTTTTTAATCGTATCAATAATTTATTTTGTGGTTTAATGAAAATGAAAAGCTAAGATAAATTAATTTTAAACATAATCTTTTAAAGGTAAAATTTCACGGAGAAGAAGCAGAAGATGTCGGTGGAGTGAAAAAAGAGTTTTTTATGCTTTTGTTGAAAGAAATTTTAGATCCAAAATATGGCATGTTTAAAGAGTTTGAACAAACAAGAACAATTTGGTTCAGTGAGGATTCTTTTGAAGATGAAGTCATGTATTTCTTAATTGGTCAATTATGTGGTCTTGCCATATATAATTTCATAATAATTGAATTGCCATTTCCATTGGCACTTTATAAGAAATTATTAAATGAGTCGGTCGGTTTAGTAGATATTAAAAGTATGTCACCAGTTCTTGCAAGGTATAAAATATATATTACAAAGTGAATTTAACTACATATTTCATCAAACTAATTTTGATGATATCTGTATAGGAGCTTACAAAATATTTTAGATTATGAAGAAGAAAATTTAGAGACTGTTTTTTGTTTAAATTTCGAAGTTACAAGACAAGTTTTTGGAGAAGAAAAAGTATATGAACTTATTCCAAATGGTAGCAAAATTCCAGTAACTATAAATAATAAGTGAGTTTGAAAAATCCGTTTGTTTTATTTTTATCCGTTTGTTTTACCAATCAATATGTATTTTTTAGAAAACAATTTGTTGATCTATATGTTGATTATACTTTAAATAAATCAGTTGATTCGCACTTTAAGGCTTTTTACAAAGGCTTTCATAAAGTGTGTGGCGGTCGAGTTTTAGAATTATTTCACAGTGATGAACTAATGGCAGTTGTTATTGGTAATGAAGAGTATGATTGGCAGAAACTAGAGCAAAATGCTATATATAAAGAAGGATACACAAAAGAGGATCCCACTATTATACTTTTTTGGAAAGTTTTTCATGAGTTGTCGCTTGAGCAAAAAAAGAAATTTTTATTGTTCTTAACTGGTAGTGATAGAATTCCTCTGCAAGGCATGAAAGCAATAAAAGTAATATATTTCATAAGTTTTTTTTTAATAATTTAAACATTAAATTATTATAAAACAAGTCCTTTAGTAATATTAACTTGATATATTTTAGATTGCTATTCAACCAATGTCTGATGACAAAATGTTACCCGTAGCACATACATGTTTCAATCTTCTGGATCTACCAAGATACCAAACACGAGAAAGAATTCGACATAAGTTATTACAAGCAATTCAGCAAACTCAGGGATTTTCTTTAGTCTAATATCTAAATTTATAAAAAAATATACATGTTTGTACAAAAAAGTTTATATGATTTTATAATGCACAGCAAATGAAAATCTTTTATCAAAAATTAAAATGAACCGAGAATTTATTTGCTGCACTGTTGACAAATCAGAGTTTTTGACAGTTCGTTGATCGAACTTAGAACTTACTTTATGCTAGAATGTAATTGTAAAAATTGAACACTGTGTGTTTGATTTAAAAATTTCTCGATCGAAAGAAATTCACGCAGAAGAATCAAGTATTTATTTTTAAAATGATGAAAGACGAAACGAAATAATTTGAGTAAATTTTACTGGTATTTTCTGATCGTTAATAAACATAACTTTGCATTTATTTTTTTGAATATTTCTATTTTAATTGATGTATTTTTTGCAGTGAAAAATTTTCGGGAGTATATATTTACTTCGATATATTCTTTCTTTTTACTTTCTTCCAAATCTATTAGCTGTAGAATAGTAAAATTAGAAATTACTGTACACAAAATTATTTTTATAATTCAAAGACAAAAATATAGAAACTTATTAAGATGAAATTGTTTATTAATGCTTTTAATTTCTTAATAAAAATATTGCAAGCACTGTTCGTTAGTAAATAACTTTAAACAAGCATGTATTTTAACAAGAAACAGAAGATTACAATTCAATGTAATTTAATAAAATTTAATGTGTTTATTAATGCTTTGATAATTAACTTTGACGGGAATAAGAAAAGTGATATAAAACTAGGGATATAAAAATATAAAATAAAGATAAAGCGAATGAAATGATTGATTTTGCAATAATTGCGTCAAAATTAATAAAGGACTTAACGAATCCTCTTAAAGTTCTACATTTATTTAAAGTGACAGACAATAATTTACATTATTTTACATCGTTACAAATAGTCGGTACACAGGTTGGAAATAAACCTGCGCTCGTTAATCACGAGGAAGGCATCTTATATTATAATTGTCTGTCTCGCATATATAGCTGCAAAGTAAGTGCATTATACTCTCATATATATATCCGTTGAGTTGGGTAACGCGGTAAAGTATCGTTCATGATGGTTTGGCAAGCGACTGTAGTCCTGATCACGGGATTCGGTCATTGCTGGTATGCCGGAGTGAAGTACTGCGTGCCGGGAGGGGCCCGGTAGACTGGATAATTGTTTGTCCCGGAATGCTGAGCAAAGAAACTACTGTAGTCCTTATTGGCGCGTCGCGGGCGGCAAACCGGACTCTTGGCGACTTCAATGCGAGCCCGATTCTCGGCTTTTGCCTGCTCTTTTACTGAGGCTGGTGGCCACTTCAGGTCGCCGCGCATGTTGTTGCTATTAGGATTTATCGCAGCCGGTTGCGCTTGATAAACAGGTGACGGTATCTGAAAGCCGAGCTCACCATCACTTTCTCTTATCGTGAGATGCTTTCCAAAACTTAGCTATATACGCATATTATATGCCTGTCGATTCGTCAGTTTTTTTTTATGAACCGGGTAAATCATTTCTTTTGCAGTTGATTTCTAGTATTTTCGAATATAAAACATTTGCATTATGTAGAAGCTTTATTCAAGTGCAAATTTTTATCTAATATCCAGTTTTATTTTTAATCATTCAAGCTTTCCGCTTAGGCTTTATTGCACTTTATATAATAATCAATCAATTGTTCATTGGTATTTAGTATATAATTATTTATACAATAGTGTATTATAAACATATATCGTAGGCCGATTTGTTTCGAATTTAATGCTTCGAATTAGTAAATGTTTTAGAAATACACTTTTCTTATACTTGAAATGATTTTTCGAAAATTATAAAAGTAGCGTGTAAAACGAGAGATTTTCAATAGAGAAACTTATGAATACACGTACACACGCGCGCGCGCGTATATAATTATGAGTTTACTTTAATAAATTATCACCTGCGAAATTGGAGTCTCTGGTCTTAATGTTATAACTGATGGCGGTGGTTCAAAATGTGTTTTTGTGTTTTGTTGTTGATAATAATGTTGTGGCAGTTGTTCCTGTACATAAAATTTAAAATTTCTCAATTGGATTATGTCTAATTTATTCATTTTTTTAACATTAAAACGTTAAAATAAATTTTAACTCTATAATAAACAAATTATCGCATGATCTAATTGTAATGGGTTTTAGAAAGTCGTAAATTATGAAAATATAATTTACCTAAATTCTTATTAATCAGAATATTTTTAACAAAATAGGCATTTTTATTTTAACAGATTGAATGCGAGCTAAATTATATATTATGAATGTTTGTTAAGGAATTATATATTATAATTTTAATAAAGCTAGAATACTTGCTCTTTTTATTGTAATTCAAATTTTGTAAAGCAATTATTTAATAAATTATTATTTTCAGTTTGATTCAAAGTTAAAACAAAATAACGATAATTTCAAAATATAGTTACAACTAAGAGAACCTAATAATTATAAATTATCATATAAGTATTAATGTATAATTATTTTTATATTAGAACGATACATGTAAGCAATATGGTTAAATTCGTTATAATTCATATAAGCGTTAAAAAAAAAAATTTAATGAAAATTAATGCATAATACAAATTAATTTTTTAATCTATGATATATTTTATTTCTTAATATATTAGAAACAAAATATTAGTAATCTACTTTCATACATTAAAATATATTACTTTTAACATTTACACATTAGCCTTCATGCATACTACACAAATCCACACGCGTGTTATGTTCGGGATATGTTCATCCATTCTTATGTTTGTGTATGCATGTAGTTGTATGTTATAACGAGTTTGTTGAATAATTAGAGGAGTTCAAAAATAAATAAAGATGCACAGTTATCATATATATTTAATATTTCCTTAGAAAATTAAATATTAAACATTTGATACAACTATATTTGTATTTGTTATTTGCACTATTAGTAACGTTACTGCAAATTACTTTTCAAAATTACAACAGATAATTTCATTAATTATTAATATTATTATTAGGTGATGTATAGAACAATAAGTGGCATGAAAAAATGTCATTTATAAAATTTAAAAAATGCATAATATTGAATTTTATTAATTTTTTACATGATTGAATGAATTTAAAGTTTTACATCATTTTATAATATCTATGTTCGACATAGAAATATGTTAATAGAAATAATATTTGTCGAAAAGCTATTAAAAAGCCTCGTAAATTCATATTTCAGATGAAATGCAAGAAACAATACATGATAATTTTATAATGTTTTCATGGATTTTTCCCTTCAAATTATATTAATGTTATATTATAATGTTACGATATCTCTGGTACTTCAGACACTTTACTATTTATTAAAAACTAGTATGTTATAGCAATTTAAGAAAAGCGAGAAAACAGTTGTATAATAAGCGCAGGATGAAATGCTTTACAATATCTACAAATACGTGAAAGTTTTAGAAAGAAAAATTCAGCTAATATTAAGGAATGTTAAAGAAAAATTATTTCTTCGTCGATGCATTTACTCAAGAAACGTTAAAAAAAATGTTTTGATTATACTTTTTTTGTTTTATCTCTATAAAAGTTTTTAATCTAATAAATGCTGTTACTTTGTAAATGATAAAATAATGGTGAAACAAGATGATATAATTTAATAGTATTTATTTTGTAAAAAATACCTATATAATTCCGAGATATCGCCTGCAAATAAACTTTCCACTGGTTAAATAAGATATATTAATTCTGTAGAGAATAAATAAAAGGATATTGGGAAATAAAAATATACCAAGAAAATACACACGCACGGAGTAATAAAAAATCATAAATTAAAGACAGCTGGTAAGATAAAAACTTGATGCCCTCCCTTTCGGAGCCTTTTGAATCGCTCGGCTTACCTGTGTTATAGACAAGATTTGCTGAGGCTTATCGTTCCAGGTACCGCGAATGGAGCTTAGTGGATTCTGTTGACTCTGAAAGCGGGGCTCATCGTACTCATACGCGTCTTGAATTTTGCTCCTGGGTGGATTGGTCGAGGTGGTGAGTGCTGGCAATACAGTTTTAGTCTGCAATGAAGCGGTCGGCATAAGAGCTATCGCCGGTGTTTCGTGTATTGACGGCAAATGCTGCGTTTGGAATTGCGAGGGTTGCTGTACTTCAGATGTCTGCTGATATTGTTGTCTTGTTTGCTTCTCCTTGATCGTTGGACTCAAGCTCTCATGCAATATGTACTCGTCCACTCCGCGAGTCTTTTTTACAATCGTGTTTTTTAAATGTGTTTTCATAAATAAAAAACCAAATGTAAGTTACTTCGTTGGTGACTTTTAGTGCGCCTCAGCTATTGTTAGTGTCTTACCTGCATACTTGGCACTCTATTTTCTATTTTTGATATTCCGATTTTATCCTTAAAATTAGACCATCACATAATTTTTAATTAATAACGATTTTGTCATTGATGCTTTAATTTTATGTTTACTTGTTTCTCAATTTTTATCCAATTACTCGGACTTTAAAATTTCAACTTTCTATAATAATAATTGCCTTAACTTGATTAAAGATCGAATAAAGAATTTTTATAGACATGCTATTAGAATTAAGATAGTCGCTTGCTTTTCAAATTCTTTTAACATCAAATGTATGCATCATGAATTTGAAATTATTTAGAATTTCGTTTAATTCGAGAAGACAACATTGTTGATTATGCGTAGAGTTCTATAATAGTGTATAGTCACGTGAAATTATATGTATTGTTTATAACATTTTATAAGTTATATTTATTAGTTTACTAGAATAATAGTATACTAGAAAAGTATCTACTATATATAAAATAAATTTATATATTTATATAATTCGCAACCTTCAAAATACATCTATATTACTAAAAATTTAAATGTATATATATAGATTAAAAATCAATTTAGCATTAACACTGTTATACAAATTGTGAACATGAAAATTGATTTTTTTTTTTTAGTTTTAAAAGCACTGAAATTGTTAAAAACATATATTCTCCAATACAATGTTTTCCAATATAATTTATAAATATAGAATAGCAGCAATAAAAATAAAATTAATAATAAATAATTTATTTTATTATTAATCACAATTTAAAAACTTCTTAATTTGTCTAGATCATAGCGAGATAAAAGCTTATATAGATTTATTATGAAATTAATTTTTCATTCGAATTATTTAAATCATTCGAGTAGTCTTATTAAAATTGAAAGTCTTTCAAAGATTTCAATTATGAATAAAACTGAAAATAGAAATAAATTTGAATTTACAAAAGTAGTTGATCTTGATTAAAAAAAAAACTATCGTATTATAATTGAAGATATTAATAAGAATTTTATAGTTAATATAAGTTTATTTATAGTATTGGTTTTAAAAGTGAAATTTAATAAATATTCAAATTCAAATGTATAAAAATAAAAATATAATCATATAAGTGAACAAGGATGAAAAGATTTATGTACTTTTTAAATGTTTATGTAGAGAAATATTTCAAAAGGCTCCGATTTGGATTATGAAATTCACAAAACTGTTATATTATAATATTTACAAATTGAATTACCTTCGATTCTATAGGACACTGTTCAGTACAATTAACGTAGTATTCTCCTTCTGGAGGCGGTGGCCAGGCAACTCTCTTTAAACCTATATAATATGTAGGAAAACTTGTAAGTTATTTTTTGAGTTTTAGAATTAATTTACGTATAAAGCAATTTATTTAATAAATGACATCTAATTATTTTACTAATAGCTAGTAATTTAAATTTCTATAGAGAAACTATCAATTGTACATTAAGCAAATGTTTAAAAAATAGTGACTCAGCTAGTAGTTTTATCAATCACTAAATATATAAACCAGAAAAAATTATTATTCTTAAGGTAACACCAATAAGTTTATGTTATTCTATAATTTTATAAGTTATGATATACACAATGTATAAGATAAAAAAAATATATAAATTTCACTTTATACTAAATGCTCAATATTAATAAAAGATGAATAGTTTATTAATTAATTGCGGAAAAGTAGTGAATCAGTTCAATGATGTTAAAGTAAACAAAGAACATATTATAGTAGAGACTATTAAAAATATCAGACATATATACAGCAATTTATTATATGCACTAGGTATTTATTAATATCTAGATATTAATTTTATGCTAAATTTTAAGACAGAAACGCATTATTAAATATAGTTACTGAGTAATTCATATAATAACTTGAATTACCTTTTTGACAATTTAATAAATTATTATGAATAAAAAAACCTAAATTTGAAAAAACATCAATAATTTACCAAAATTAATTTAAAATGTATATCACAAGGAACTATATTTTAAATAATTAAATGTACATTAGCTTGACTATTAATAAAAATAATATGGATTTGATAAAATCAATTAAATTATATTTATTATAAAAGTAATATTTACTTTTAAGAGTCTAATTGTCACAGATACTATATTAAATATGTATTTCTAATTGAATAGAAAAATAATTGCAGACACAGTCACAGATGCAAACTATAAATTCTGTATCTAATAAAATTTAATTGAATCTTAACCACGGTATAAGAATTTAATTATTTTAGTTTTTCATGCAAACATAAATTTAAAATTATGAATTTTCTAAATTGTCTATAAAGCGTCCGATCAATTTGTTTATAATAAGTACTAATAAATCTAAAAGGATTTTTCAATTAAAAAATAGCCAAAGCTTTGATTTAAAAAGAAAATTTCAGTTTTTTAAAAAATACCTTAAAATTGTTAACTGTTTTTTAATATTACAACTATTTCAAAAATAAATATAATTTTGTATAGATTTTTATTTTAAACAAATTTTAATGCTTTTATATTTTGCATGGTCTTGAAATTTATAAATGCTTAGAAGCACATTATGGAATTATTAAATCACGTTATGTTATAAAATGAAGATGAGAAAAGTCAAAATCAGGATAGTACGCACTGTATTAATCTTGCAGTTTCTCGTACTAGACTAATAAAACAACTGTGCACATATTTCGGTTTATAACTACGAATAACTTGGATATCTGCACATTAGTTAAAGTTTCTGTGCAGCGATGAAAATTATTGAGTGGGGATAGATCGCGCAAAGGGGGAAGCGATTTTATACACGTGATCATTCACATATTTTATCTTAATTCTTATCGATATATCATTGTATTGGGACATATGAATCTTCATTTATATTTAATATAAATGCATTGGTGCAGTGTAACAGCTACATACGTTCTTAGTTAAAAATGGAAATTTACTGTCCTAACCGATTTCTCTTATTTGCTACATAAATTTTAACTATTTTCGTACATCAACTTTTCTTTATAATTATGCTTGTGACCTCGATTTATCGAGACCATCGGTAAAACTGCTTAATTTATCGTATATTAAAAATAAGTTCATAATTATCATTATATGTTCTTGTAGTTAATATAAAATTATAAATTATTATAATATATCATCAGATAATTATAAAATATCTGATATAATAAATATATGTTTAATTATATATGATTTAACAAATATTTACTGGTTCATTATTTAACAAGTTCTTAATACTTACGAAACTATTTAATATCAGAAGAAATTTATGTTTCAAATATTATTCATATAAATAATGACATTTACGAATTAATTCTGATATTTCTATGTTAGACAATGGGCTATTATATTTATCTTTAAGTCGAGGTTATTACTTAGCTTAGCCGTCTATTTATATTTTAGTTATTACAATTCAAGAAATTAAGGAATTGTACGAGGTTATATTATATTATAATACTTTATTATAGCATTTTGAATTTTGAATTATACGATTTTTACCAGCAAGCTTTGCTCTAATATCGGTAGATAACTCTTAGAAGAAAAATAATGTTTGTGTATAAATATATTAATAGACTATAAACTGTAATGAAAGAAGTCTTTTGTTACTAACTCATACCAATTTAATTGCAATATTTTTTAAAAATATTAATAATAAGCGTAAACTGATTTTTTTGAATTTGAGTTAACTGAATATGAATACAATCCATAAATGAAAATAAAATTATTTGATTGGAAAAATTCGTATATTTTATCTTGTGACTTTGTAATTAAAGTTCTAGTATTTAAGAAGGTTGGTTTAGTGAGATTGGGAAAGACTTTGACGAGATGTCAAAAATATTATTAATTTATTTTAACTAATTTTTGCAGTTAATATTTATATTTATTATTCTCTTGTATCATAACGACAATATTTTGGTTTATGATTATATATTTAACATATATTATTGTTATGTCATAAATTCATAATCATAACTATTATATGAACTTATAATTAAATTTAGAATATGTCAATAATGTAAGTACAAAGGCGAATCAGAACAAGGAGGGTTTTTTCAATGACCTATTTTTTATGACACCCCAGCCAAAAATTACATTTTAAATCAATTTTTATATTGATCAATCTTAATATTGCATATTTACAGGAAAAATGAATTGTTAAAAAAAATAAATTATAATTAATGTTAAGTAAAGTCGTAATAATATCTTTAAATTGTTGTATGAAGTACTTCATAATAAGTAGATTTAAAAACGATATTAAATTTTTTAATTTTCGGTTTATATATTACATTTTGTAGCTATTATTATTACTATTCATTTACATTAAGAAATTTTAATACTACATTTATACTTTATACTAAATAAAAGTTCTTATAATAATTTATATTGTATATAAATTATTCTTATAATATATAAATATCTTCTTATCATATAGTCAGCTATATTAATTGAAATATAACATTTCGTTACTGTTCGCAGATTCCGACAGAATCTCGAGAAGTCACCAAATAATACCTATTTACTTTTGAATGTGACTCTTGCTAGAATATTCGGTTAACGTCTGACGAATATTATTTACAAGTCTTTCTGTTGGAACGTCTCATA
>JAPYYT010000656.1:0-50241 GCA_030522565.1 Ceratosolen corneri | reverse complement strand
GATAAATAAACAAACGACAAGCGAGAGAATATTTAAATGATAAACGCCGAGCAGATGTACAGCTTTACGCCTCCGTACCTGAAAAAAATCAAGACAAATTTCCATGCAATTCTCTCTCTCTCTCTCTCTCTCTCTCTATCTTTGCGGATTTATTCACAGTAATCATCCAGACTGGAGCAATCAGTTCTTATAAAAGCATAGCGGATTACTGCAACCGTGCTGACATCGGAGTGGAAAATTTATGTTCTATGCCTTCAATATACTACACCCATAGCAGTGCCTAACACAAGACAGTAAACTCAACGAATAAATTTTAAATATAATAGTAGTTGTAATAGTAGTATAGTTATGCGGTTAAATTGGAAATATATTTGTAAGTGCATGAGATAACTGGATGATGTCAAATCAAGTAGATTGATACTTAATATCGTTCATTAAGATATTATTATAGTGATATTGACATTCATAATGGTTAATCATGATAGCCAATGATCTTTGTCGTTAGCTTTAATTCAAATTAGCCTGCAGATGACTCGGAATTCGACTTCCCTATGCTTTTGTAATTGAAAAGACTGCTCGGACTCTCAAAGCCTATTATTCCGCCAAGCATATACTTTTGAAATCAAGGCTTTGCTATTTCTTATTTCATTTTATGACTTAATTCATCGTCACTATTGCTATTGTTGCTGTTATTCTGCTATGCAAAGTCGATATTTCCTCATTATATTATTAGCTAAACGATACAAGCAATCACTTGCCAGTCGTTCAGTCCCTAATGAATACTTTCCCTCTCTCAATTGTAATTCAATAAATAATTTATCCCAATGAATCTCGAGATGGAAATCGGAGCTGCGCTGTATTTTAAATTACGAGGGAAGAAGGAATTTTGATATTCTCCATTGAATTTTACATTCACCGTGGTATGAGGGGCGGCACGACCTCTCAGGCGAATTACGTATTACAATTTCCCCGACCACTTGTCGCTCCCGGATTTTACTAGAGCTTTAAGTGACCTATGAAATTTCTTTGACACGACCTTTGCTCGAGCAAAGGTCGTGAGAAGGAAATTTTTAAATATATTGCGCCACTAACTACGTTAGCTCTTTAAATAAATTTCATCGCAATTTCTCACGAGGCTCGATTATTGTCCAACTTTTTATGTATACATTATATGATATATCGCTGTATATTGTAGCTAGACCATATAAATAATATACAAGTATCAATTAATGTTTGCAACAGTTTTGACCTCGATTTTCCATGCGATTCGCACAGTTTACGATATATCGATGAAAATTGTCGTACGATGTATATATATACATCTTCTCAAGGGCACCGGTTATCCGACGATTTTCTTCGTTAATTTGCAGCTTTCCACGCCAAATTTCCCCACAACTCTCGATCGACCGCGAAATACGTGCACACACTCAGATTCCCAGATGAGAAAGTCCTTGATTGGAATCGAATGTACATACATACATACGTACATACATACATGTATATATATGTGTGTGTGTAGTTGGGTGATTTTCCTACATGAGCCACATAAGGTCGCGCGATACAACTTGCCACGCTGCAGTTTTCACTCGTTACGAACGCTCAAAGATTTTCCTTTCTTTCAGCCAAGTGTAATTTGCATTATTTTAATCTCATGGATTAATCGCATAATCTCATGGAGATAGGGAATGCCTCTGTCAGAGTGTTGTAACAGGGCGCTCGTGTTACCGATAAGCAGTCGGCTGCATTGCCCTTTACGCCTTTGATAAATTTGATATCCCAAATAAAAAGGCCGATGTAGTCGAGATGTCGAAATTATCGCGGAGAGCATTGGTCGTAACTTTTTATTAAAAACAAATGTTGAAGATTCGCGAGGGTCGGTATATCGCCTCAAATCAATAATATACCCGCCTGGCTAATAATATTCTGCTAGTTACGCTGGGTTTTGGAGGGCAAGTTAGGGCTTCCATAAGGCATGCTAAAATTAGGTGATCGACGAGCTTTTATCGGAAATTTCCAGCACCAGACTGCAAATGCGACGGACGCTTAAGTGAAAGCAATAGGTGCAAAGCATTGCAATCATTGAACATGAATTATTGAAATGAAGTATCATTGAAAGCCTCTTCCGGCTCTCTATTTAAGGGAACAAGAGCCTTCCAAGCTCTCCCTCTTCTAACGTTTCCTCTACTCTGACTAAAAGACGCAACACCTTCTCATCATCAAGCTTATTAATTGTTTATAAAAGCAGATTTCGCTGAGACGACCGATTAGTCTTACGCATTTCTGAGAAACTCTTGTACCTGTGTTATCTTGGGATCCGAGAAAATTACATTTATCTGCTCTCCACAACCGCAAGCGTGGAATATCCTCCGGGTACCCACACTTTTATGGCGTGTGCATAATATTCAGAGATAGAGATTAGAGATCAGAGATACATTGTTGGAAGGCTATCTTGCCTCTGCATCGAAACGAGAGAGAGATCTTGTCGCTACTCTCTCGAAAGGCTTGAAAATCTCATTATAATTGAGCTTAAGATTGCTGGCTGTGCAAGCACACCCTCAAAGAAATCAATATTAATTGCGCAAAATTATTGGTAAACAAAAAAAAAAGAAATAGATAAAAATTATACATTGTAAAAGAGACGAGGAGATCTTTGATAAAATGGTAAATCATAGAACCAAAAGACTCAAGTAAATTGCAGCCTGGCGTTTTTATCATTTACGACTGAATCAATTATAAGAAAATTTTTCCCTCGCAATAAGTAATTCGCTGTATAATTTATACAGTATTGTTTTCACTCGAGTAAACGAGTTGTTGTTGTTTTTCTCGATGAAATTAAAAGAGCTTTCGGACATACTTAATTTCACTTGGATATCCATATTAGCAATACTAAATTAGCAGAAGAGTAACATTAATAAATGCATACACTCACGGTAATACGACAATTAAAACCAGATAATTTCGTAAATATTTACTTTCGTTCCAATAGCAAATAGCCAATTGCATAAATACAGGCCTGAAAGATTATTCCGAGTGAGAGGAGATGGAGCGCGACCCATTTATCGACATTCGCAGTTAGTGGCTCATTCGCAGTTAGTAAGAAACGTAAGCGTATTATTTACTTGACGTGTCTTACGTAAGGTACTTATAGATAATTATAATTGAGCGGCCATTGTGTCTTGAACCAGCTTATCCAAAGAGTGAGAATCTCGCCCCGTCAGGATTGCCAATAAAATTGGCAACCAATCCGTATGCTAATGGATAAATTAGTCTCGAATTGCTTGTCGTCGGGCGCCTCTGACAGAACAGACTTTATCCACTCATTTGCATCCCAATTTCGAATCCTTAGCCCTATGATGAGTCAATGCACCAACACACGCAAACCGAAACACGTGGAAAATGGAGCTCCGTCGCTGCCCCCGACGGCCGCGTGCTGCTGCGTACACGTATTACTTTAATAAATCTCTATCCTCTTAGAGGAGTCGAGCTCATTTCCCTCCCTCGACTCACACGAGCACGATCGACCCAGTTAAGAGGACCGACCTTGTTTGCGCCGTAACACACACACGGGCGCGGGCGCGCGCACACACATAGCGACGTCACGCCGGCATCCAGCCACTTGCTTCGTGTGCGTTAACCTATAACCGCAGTGCTGGAGAAAAGCAGCGATTTATTCGTTTAGGGGAAGGAGACGGAAGCCGACGGGGACGCTCACATCCGACATAACTTCTTTCTTTCCTATATATCTTCCCTTTACTCTGAATTGAAAGCGGTAAGCAAGTTCCAAGGGTGTTTTGTCGTCGTCGTCGTCGTCGTGTGTCTGTGTATAAAATAAAGTTGGAATCTTACAGAGTTGAGCTGGAAATAATATTTTTCGTTAACCAGGAGAATTGCGATATGCATAATGCATTTTCAACAATGCCATTGTAGATTCTTACTCGATGAAGGAAAATAATCTGCCAATATAAAATACATTCTCTTTGCCGTCCAACCGCTAATGATGATTTTGATATCAATGCAAGTATAATGATTGTTTTATTGTTTAATGAACGTGGATGAAGAAGAATAAGGCGAATTACAGTTAGGATAGTCCCGGTCTCGTGACAGTTGAGTAATTGACCGATGACAAATATTTCTACATTAGCGTTAAATAAATGTTAAATTTAAGCAAATACCGCAAATAATTTAAGCAAAATATTGATCGATAGCCGTTGTAAAAGAGACTTCTAAATTTTCTATAAATTTTGGAATTCAAATTATTCACAGAGTTGCTGATGATTATCAATATACATAAATCAAGGGGCAATTCGATAAATCCCGTCGATATTAAATCATTCATTAAACCAGTCAAGCATCTCATCCCTTACAATCAAATCATTATTGTCGTCTCGTGTGCCGCTTTTAATTAAGACAGATTTATGCTCCCATAATTGATTTGGAAATGATGACGAATAATCGGAAATCTCGCGAGTGTGCAAGAGTCGGCCGGACATCGGAATGTTAATGACGATAGGCTGGGTATGTAGAGGAGCCACGGCGATTCTCTCGTCGCAATTAGCGTTTAATGAGTGACTTGTGGCTAAGTGAGTGAATACTAGAAGTAAGCGAAAAGTAAGCGGAGCAGACGACAATGGATAAATGAATATTTGCTCCGTTTAAACACGGCTTGGCCACTTGTATCTAAAATATCGGCTACTGAATTCGAAAATACGGACACGCACTCACTGAGCGGGGGGGGGGAGAGAAGAGAGGCGAGGCCGTGATGTTGCGTAAGACAAGTGGACAATTGCAACTCCGACCTAATGCTCCTCGTAATGAACACGCCCATGCAAACGATAATATACACCAGTATATATATTTATAATTTGTTTAATCAGTTGAGAATTGTTTGTTAAATAAATGAGTTTTGATGGAGGAGTCCGTTTTATTAATCATGAAATTCTTTTTCCAATCACCCATTTGCGCTGGCGATAATTTTATTGCGGATTTTTGCTTAAACATGTTATTATTATTATTCATGCGCGAAACTTTCCTTAATAATTGTTATGGCTTGTAATTAATAACGAACAATACGTTAATAATTACCGCCAATCTTGAAACTTATCAAATGAATTGTAATGTTGTCGTGTAGTGAAATATAGTTGGGCTTTTGTTTGTTCGTGAAAAACTTGAAAGTAATTTTCACAATTTAAGCAAAGCAATGTCTTGTGTGTCATAAATTGTTATGAATTTTTTATAATTATTTTATATCGTACAGTTGCGGGGATGTGAAAATGAAGATGAAAATGAACGACAAGTGAACATTAATACTTTTCTTTGATAAAATTTTCGTTAAATTATACATTATTATAGTTTGACGCAACTAAAACTAGAAAAATCTCTAATACGAAGTGTTTATGCATCGAAATTTTATTAGCAAAATTAAATCTAACCTTTTATTTATTTAGAAAATATTTCGTCTGCTTACCTATATCTCGAGACTTACGCATATTATTAGAGATTTTATGGGTATGAAATTATTCTATACTTAAACTTATTCGTACATGATGTTGCGAGTAAATAAATTATAATTTTTAGATTCACAAACTCATAAACTCCAACAATAATTTGCCGCCGCTGTAATCGATGAATTTGCTCAAATTTTCACGGAAAAACGAATTCCCTTAATTACGTCTATGCACACAAATACATAAGGCAAAGTTTTAAATAAACTTAAATTCTAATGATCACGAAACCTTCTTCCATCATCATAATGCCATTTATGAAAGTGAGCACATGTGATCATCTACTTGTACCGCTTCGCTAACACTGGCGTAGAAACAAAATTATAATGCATTACATAACTGGAAGTTATTATGATTAAAATGCACGATCGGCTGCGATGAAAAACTCTGTCTCTCCTCTAGACAATTAACATTAAATCAACAATTCAAGCAGCTTTAATCAATGTCTCGTTCCTTCGTGTCATTTAAACGTTGAATGTTTGCGAATGTATGAGCTGGAAAAAATTACGTAAAAAACTTGCTACGATTTGTTACATTTGAGTTAAAGGAATTTATGAAGTACATATATATATATATTAATAACAAGATACGAAGAAAATTATAGACTCGGTATCGGAGCATAAGTATTACTTTACGCCCACACACACACATATATATATATATATATATGCTGCAATAAAATGGCGATAGTTTAGCTGTATTCCAATAAAATAAAATGGACAAATTTATTGAAATTTGAGTGCAAATTGTCCTTACGTATATGTAATGTTTAACCATGGCTCCTCCATCGTATAAGAACAATATTATTGATTTATGAAAGAATATTAGTAGGCCGATTGGCAGATGTTTGGAAAGAATTGCTCGATAATGTGTTTTTGGAGCATAGTTTATAATTGAAAATTGTAGAAATTAATAATTAATCAACGCGTCATTTTTCGTAAAAACAACCGCCACTTTCACCTCCCATAGATAGCCATAAAATATTAATTCCCTTTTATGGGATATAAGTATGGTGTTTGTCCGCATCGTGTGTGACTCATTTGTCACATGTACATATTCCGCTTTTTAATGTATCGATGAGAGCATTCGTAAAGCAAATTCTTTTCTTCGCGATATTGCAAATGCTTAATAATGCTTAAAAATGCTTAAAAATGCTCTTGTTAAATATAAAAGTACCAAAACATGAGACTCGTTTAACTCGTGAAACGGTACTCGCTTCTGGCATTTCACAGAATACAATTTGACTAAAATAATCAATAACATTGTAAGGATAATTAACTATTAAAGACTTTCCAATTAATCGTTCTGCAATGAGTATTAATTGCTTCGCAATGATCACTCTTCATCGGAGAATTCAGCCCTTAAAATTTTTTTCTACCGTAATAGTTTGGAGTTCGATCGGCTTGAAAATTTAATGAGGCATTATGATTCCCGAGACGTAATAATTTCAGACGACGTAAATACCG
The DNA here is from genome assembly GCA_030522565.1 of Ceratosolen corneri. Lineage (NCBI taxonomy): Eukaryota > Metazoa > Arthropoda > Insecta > Hymenoptera > Agaonidae > Ceratosolen > Ceratosolen corneri. The sequence goes on along the minus strand of JAPYYT010000656.1, from coordinate 43,274 downwards.
CAAAATCGATTCTCGAAAGCTTATAATCGACCCCCTCCAACACCCTTACACGATTAACGATTATAATTGAAAATCTTTTTCATAAAAAATTTTCAATCACTATGGCCGTTCTCTTCCAACAAATTATTTCGAATTTAATTAATTTAATCTCACGTCCGCGTCGATACCGATCGCCTCACTTCCCGGTACCATATATCTCCTTACAGATGTACGCATACACAGAACGCATAAGAGTTGAGAGAGAAGGGATAAAGCCGTCAGGTTTTCGTATGCTTTATGAGTTTCAAATGTTGCCTCTGTGTGTGTGTGCGTGTGCGTGTGCGTGCGCGCGTGTGATATTGCATTCGCGATTGGATGCCTGCAGCGTATGCAGGGACAATCGCCCTTGTATTACTTAGGCGAAAAATAAAATGATAGAGGGTGAGACAGAGAGAGAGAGAGAGAGAGAGCGTGTGCCATTCTATACACTCACAAAAACCTTGCGGTGTTTGTCTGCCAGACGCGTCGAGTGCTCTCAGAAAATATTGATTATTTTCGCACATTCTACACAAGCTTCTTTATGCTTCGTACATGCTCCATCTATTTTCTCTCTCTCTCTCTCTCTCTCTCCATGTGACCCTCAGCATTCTATCTTGATCTCTTCCTAGCCTCGCTCGCTCTTTATCTGTCTGTGTTTAGATGTATTTATTGTATTTTTATTTCTATACCAGCTTTTTTACTTTCCACTTTATTTTTATCCAATTTCTTGATTACTTACCAACACAACAAATTTATCTTCAAAAATAAAGGCAAAATTTTTATCTTTCTTATAAATAACAAAGCATTTATTATTAGCAATCATTTATATAAGTTGCTAGCTTATCGGACCGCGCCGACTCTCCATTATTTTTCTTCTCTTTTAATCCAGTCTTTTAAAATGAAGAAATACGGCTTGTAAAATCTTTACCGATCAGTTATTTCAATAACGAAGCGAACAATTTTCAAACTTCAATGTCAATTTTTCTCGTGCATTTGCAAGTAAATAAATTTTGATAAATAAAAATGCCTATCAAATGTCTACTTAACATGTGTGCTTATGTCGAAGGTCGAAGTCCATGTTGCATAAAATAATTCTTTGCAAACTTAAGAGACAGGAAAGTGACGCTTCTAATACAAAATGCCTACATATTTTATTATTGAATTTATTATAAAGCACTCATTTTTATCACTTTATTGTCAAATTTTTTTTGTAATTATCAACCACTCTAATTACCTGTTTAGTCGTTTCGTGCTGTTTTTTTTTTGTTTATTAAAGGTTAAAGATAATGCAGAAGATCATTTAAGATTTTTCCGTATTCGATCAGGTCACTTTGATCTCGCTACGGTTTCAGTAATCGGCTATGCTTTTATAAAAACTGATTGCTCCAGTCTGTCTTGATTTTTTTCAGGTACGGAGGCGTAAAGCTGTACATCTGCTCGGCGTTTATCATTTAAATATTCTCTCGCTTGTCGTTTGTTTATTTATCCTTGAACTTTGATCCCAATAGCTCATTTTTCATTTGCCAATGCGACCTGTCCTCATAATTTAATGTTTAAATAAATTTATAATGATTTTCTTTATTATAACGTATATCCATTTAAATTAGATAAATCAAATTAGACAAGATAATGGATAATGAAGATTACAATAAATATTAATTATACATTTGTATTAATGACTATATTTATATCTAGTTATTGATATTTGTCGCCGAATAATTGTTATGTCGTTTGAGGAAGAGCCTTATGCGTATCAGCGAATCTAATGTGCAACTTATTTTCCAGATAAAAGGAAAAATGCCGGAAGAACGGAAATCCAGTTTTGGCCCAATGGAAACGGTGACGGAAAATGGAACGAGTTCGCCAAACAAGAGTCCTCTCAATAAGGGAAAATTGGCCCTTGCGAGGGTCACTCTCTTGGATGGCACCGTTAAAGACTTCAATATCGAAGTAAGACACGAGACATTTGTTTATGGAATTAAAGAAGCCATTGAAAGCTATTTTTTTTTTGTTAATTTAATGGGTGTCTGAATTCTTTAAGACTATTAAATATTAAGAAAAAAATGTTAATTAGATATGTCTGGTTGTCGTGTATTTGAAATCAAATGTGTGAAATAACTAAAATTGCATTTTATAATAAATGCGTGGCTGTGTACTAAGACTTAGAGTTAGCTCGATATGATTAATGTTAATTTTGATTAAAATTACTTAATTTAACGCAATAGTTGGATTTATATTGACGGTGAATACGATTGAAAGGATGGAAATTGAAAGTGAATTGTCAAATATCGAGGAGAAAAACGTTAAACTCAATTATTGATCGGAGGGGAAAAATATTAATAACAATATGTTATATTTGAAATTGTCATATATTTTGTCGGATATTTTGAAAAATAATGTTATTACCTTGTAGAGAAAGGCCAAAGGTCAAGAACTCTTAGAGCGAGTGTGTCAGAGCATGAATCTTCTCGAAAAAGACTATTTTGGATTGATTTACGAGGACAAATACGATTCAAGAAATTGGCTGGACCTGCGAAGGAGAATCTCCAAATTTCTAAAAAGTTTGTATTACATTATTTACTTTAGCTCGTAATATATATAGAAAATGTTAAGCACGCGAAGGAGTAACGATTTGCCCAAAGTATTTATTTATCAAGAGATTATCAATTAAATCACCACGCAATTGTTCTCGGATGCAAGCAGCGCAGGCTAATAATTTTCCTTTCAAGTCTCCGCAGGCGAGCCGTGGAAATTCAATTTCGAGGTGAAATTCTATCCAACCGATCCAGCCCAATTACAAGAAGACATTACACGCTATCAATTGTGCCTGCAAATTAGAAATGACATAATCACCGGCCGATTACCCTGCTCGTTCGTCACGCATGCACTTCTTGGCTCCTACCTGGTGCAGTCGGAAGTTGGCGACTACGATGCAGAAGAGCATGGCAAAACTTATTTGCGCGATTTCAAATTCGCTCCAAATCAGACGCCGGAATTGGTGGAGAAGGTGATGGATCTCCACAAAACGCACAAGTAAATTATTTCTTTACGCTATATCTTTTTGAAGGCACGTTGCTTTCAAATATTGCCAAATGGCATTTGAACGATTACTCGATCACGATTAAGATAAACAGCGGCCCAATAATACAAGGAATAAAGTCCCATAAATTATAAAATGCTTGATTACAATATCAGATCGAGCTCTATAATCCAATCGTGATCGAGCCCGTGCCAATGTTCTTCGTCTATTGATTATAATAATACGGAAAAGTCATGCACTGAAAAAATAAAAGAAAAGTGTCTTTGAGTAAGCTCCGACGAGCACCATTAATGCTTGTTGTAATGGGCAATTAGCCAAAGAGATGGTAAACGCAATGTTTCGTGCGATGCCTAGTAAATTGGCTCAACTTGTTTGCAGAGGTCAGACACCTGCGGAAGCCGAATTGCATTACCTTGAGAATGCAAAGAAACTGGCAATGTACGGCATTGACCTCCAGCCAGCCAAAGACTCCGAAGGTGTTGATATTACTCTAGGAGTTTGCTCGACCGGCTTATCAGTTTACAGGGATAGGCTGCGAATCAACAGGTTCGCATGGCCCAAGATATTGAAGATAGCCTACAAAAGGCACAATTTCTACATCAAAATTAGACCTGGCGAGTTCGAGCAGTTTGAGTCGACCATTGGATTTAAATTGGCGAATCATAGGGCGGCCAAGAAACTTTGGAAGACATGCATCGAGCACCATACGTTCTTCAGGTGAGCTTACCTCGTCCAGTTTATATTTTATATTATTTATATTACTGGCCTCTCGGAAAATACATACATACGTGTGTATATATATGCATGTGGATGGATAAGTCTTTGTACGCTACGCTTGCATGGATTGTAGTTCGTGTGCGATCTCGTGCTTGGAGCAGGATTCCTTCGTTTTTGACGATAATAATTTTCTTCTTTCAAGACTCATGAGCCCTGAGCCTGTAAAGAAAGTTGGACTATTGCCTCATCTGGGCTCGAATTTCCGATACTCGGGCCGAACGCACTACGAGACGAAGAAGACTCCAATCGAGCGACAACCACCCAAGTTTGAAAGATTCCTCAGTGGGCGAAGATTGACGTCACGAAGCATGGATAGTAAGTTGAATATTTTGCTCGGCATGCCCGTGTATTGCGAATAAATACAGCCCGTGAATAAATACAGCCGGCCCGAGGCCAATTGTTTATTAACATTGAAATAGGTTCGTCCCAACCTGTGCTTTCAGTCTTAGGCGCGTCCAACACCCTCGAGCCTTACAGCTCGGAGCCGAGTAAGAGACACACAATGAGTTACGAGCCGGAAACGTTGCCGGCCATGGAGCACATCGATCAGAGGCCGAGTCCCATTAAGAAGCAGAAGGAAAAGGTATTTCTAATCGCGGAACTTGCATTTTTAGCGAGGAGTAAGAGGAAAGGGTAATCACTACCCGCCGCGGGCATAACAACAATAACAATGACAGTAATGTGACGATAGTAAGCGTAATCGCCCCTAATCCGTAATCCTTAACGCTCGATTCTTAATGTCGTAACGAGCGACGATGACGCAGATTTGAGAAAATGCCCAAACACCAATTGGCTCACTTTCGACATTATTCGTCTACTAATCATTGCCGTGCATCACGTACATCCCGCAAACGTACTTATTCATTCGTCATTCGGTCATAAGCACCACTACGGTTTCTTATCGCAGGTTACGAGAATAAACGTGAACTTTGTACACCAAGCACAGTTTTCTCTCTCTCACTCTCTCATTGTCGTTTGCTGTTCTTATCTGGCCCCTTTCATCCGCGTACTTGAAAAACGTCTCATTTACACGCAAATATTACGCGAGCCCCTTATAATCGTAGACCCGCGCCGACGAAAATGCCAATTTCCCCGTTTCATTCGCTTTGCCCCTCCAATCTGCAAGGCTTCCCCCATTTATAACAAACTGATGCATAACTAACACTTGATAGCTCGCGCGAAAAACAAGCGCCGGAACGACATCGGCCAGCAGTGCAAGTAGCCTGGAGGGAGAATATGACGCTGGCGGAAAGGTATTGAAGAAGAACTAGAGATCATCGAATCTTTCCCATCATCCACCAATCCATCATCTTGTAATACATGCGAGCCCTTAGTTGAGCGAACCATTTGGTGTTTTATCATCTCTTTTCAAGCATGACGCAATTTTCTCTCTCTTCTCTGTTCCTTACTTTTAACTATTAGCTCGATGTTGCTGGTAGTACTTTTAAACTCGTTTGTTTTATCTCAGCGTGTGAGCATTGCTTTCAGAACCTCTTGTGTGTTTGCGTATACGAATCACTCTGTTGCAAGCGGCATTATTATTATTATTATTGCTTGCCTAAATGTCGGGGCTTTAACGTTTTTAGTTTGGATGCATATCATTGGAAATCTGTTTTCCAAATAATTGAGCGGGGGTGTAACATTGATAAGTCGAGGTTTCGCGGTTTCGCGAGACTCGGCTGCCTCGTGGTCGTAATTCACGAGGATTGAGGAAATATTTATATTGGATTGAAAAGAAATAAAGGCAAAAGAATTATTTGCCGTGTAAATATTGTGGGAGCAATATTGCCGTTGGATAACATAAATGTCAAATACTCCTGTGATTATCGTATATGCAAACGATGAAAGGCCGTAGACTGACTATTTTATCTGCGATGCATGAAAGCACGGCGAACGCGTTACTTTAATAAATCATATATATATATATATATATAATCTATAACAATAGAAGTACGAAAGACATTAGTGATAAAAATAGAGAGAAGTAGTTTGCTTATCGCTTATTGCATGAAGCGACGCGTGATTGTGAATTACTTTGCATTGTAGAAACCGGTCGGAGGGATCGCGGTCCTACCGCCCGGTGGTATATCCAAGAAGAAGAAGGACATTAAAAACGAGAATGAGAAGGAGAACCATAATGATCTCAACAAATCTGACGTAATAAATGAAAGCTCGCAACTCGAGAGCATCGACGAAAAGTTTTCGCCCGCGAAAAAGGATTCGAAAAAGAAAGATAAGAAAGGCGAAAAGACACCTGTCAAGTCTGAAAAGCCAGAGAAGGAAAAGAGGGAGAGGGTCAAGGTAAGTCAAGTCGGAGGCGACATGCGAGTCGCTTAGTCTCGCCGATAAAGTAGATTGTCAACATTCTCGGCTCACTTCGATCGGATTAAGATCGAAATATTATTGTGCACGCGCGCTCCGTCTACTTATTATTCATACGCTCCTTTCTTCCTCTTCCTTTTTGTACAATGCAACACCTTAAATCACTTCGAAATAGCTAAATTTTCATTTTGTTTCTTTTTTTTTCTTTCAATTACAATGAAACGCGCCCACACACTTGGACGCAACATAAATGTTTGATAAGCTTCAGGTCATCTCACTTTGTATTTAAATTCAGAGTCAACAGTTTAGAAAATATCGCGACTATAATTCATTTGTACATGATATACATATATATATATATGTACATACACACATTTACATATACATACTTGAGAGTTCTTGAGAGAGTAACAGTCAAAGATGTCATAATTTGTACTTTTCTTTTCGTAAAATTAAAGCATCTAATAAATCGTAATATGATCTTATCAACGCATATCATCTTAATAGCATTTTCATCGGTAAATTTGTATCTTATTTAATGTTGTCAATTTCAAGATATATTTTCTCAATTATTTCAAATATTGGAAACATTATCTTTCTTTGATTGGGCGATTTTTAATTTCTAAGCTTTCTGAACATTATTTTGTAAAAAATATTTGACTTGTTTAAATATTATTTATGTAATTTTTTTGTAAATTTTCACGCCACGCAATTTCCCTTATCTTGACTAATATTTAAATGTCTTATAGATATTGCACTTTTCGGTAGTGAGCAATATTTTGAACCATTAATGTATATTTGGTTTTACAAATTTTAATTGATGCACATATTTTGTTGAATATTTTCAATGTTTGCCTATTGTAATTATGCTAATGAGCGATTAATCAAGAAACTGATAATTTCTCGTGCCGATAGAATCTTTTTCAATTAAACAAGAACACCAAGGAGGCTGTGATTTTCTTACTCCTGCATTCGTGTAATTAAAAACAAGAAACAAGGCTGTTGCTCTCTTAAGACAATTTTCATGCATTTTACTGCAATAATAATAAACGCTCGTTAATTGTAACTGTTGAAATTATAAAATTAATAAACTAAACGAACCCTATTCCGTCGATTTGATGTCGCTTTAATTGGCGAATATTTTCAATTTGCTATTAATAATTAATTGGTCGGGACCTGCGCTCTTAATTTTACGTGAATTTATTAAAAAGTTTTCTACTTAATGATACAAACATACAAATCAACTAGTGTCTTTGTTTTCTTAATTAGGTTGCAATGATTTTTAAATACAAAGTATATTTTAAGCTCTAAAGACTGTAGTACTGTCTGTCTCTCACAACGAAAACACGAAAACACGAAAACACCACACAAACATGACAACTCTCGACAGAAATATTCTTTTAAGATTTTCATCAATCATGGCGACATACAGCTTCCTGTCTCCACAAATCGCGACGAAGAAGAACAAATGCACCACCAATTTGCTTAAATCACTCACTTTATCGCCTATAAGACATAACAAAAAAAAAACTTTCCTCCTTTTTATCATTTTTATTTGTTCTCGTCCATATATAAAGAGTCCAGTCAGTGGCTTCGGGCTGTTCAGTAAGCGAGACAAGGACGACAAGCAGAAGAAGCAAAATAAAAACAAGCAGCTCAACGACTCAACGAAGGACAAAAGCGACCTCGAGGCGGACCTGCCCACTGCCGACAAACTCAAAAGTCCCGAATCCGAGAAATCCGACGCCGAGAAGATGCCGCCCACCAGCCCCGACAAGCTAGCCTTCACCAAGCCATACGAGTACGAGGAGCGCGAGAGCTCGCCAACCAAAAAGCGCTTCACACCTCACGGCTTCAGCTACGAAGACAAGTCGGCCTCGGCCAAGCCCCTGGACCAGCAGTCGCCGACCTCGGCCAGCAAGAAGGCCACCGGCTTGGCCTTCAATTACGCGCCCGGGGAGAGGAAGAACGTGGAGGAGCAGGCCGAGAAGAGGAAGACGAAGGAGCCCGAGGAGAAGTAGGGGCCGAGCGAGGCCGGCAACCTGCCGGGCCCCGGCCTCAAGACCCCGGGCATCAATTACGTCGAATCAGCGAGACTTAAGGAACAGCAGAAGGCCCTCGGCCAGCCTACCGTCGCCCCATCCGCTGTGACCAAACCCCTCGTTCAACCCCCAGCCCCACCCACGGCAGTCCCACCCAAGGACGCCAAGACCGCCTCGGCGGCCCTCATCAAGAACGAGTCCCAAGGCCAGCAAGGCCAGCAAGCCCCACCTCATCAACCAGCTAGCCTGCAGGGGGCCCCTGCAGGCCCCGACAAGCCCCCGGACACGAGCTACCACGTCCTGCCCCTGCCCGAGGGCTCTCGAATAATCGGTGGCCTCGTCTTCACCAAGGACGGCAAGCCCCTCGAGCAGAGCAGCCTTGGCCCCGAGGGCGCTCGCATCATCGACGGGAAAGTCTGCTCGAGGGAGGCGAAGCCCATTAGAAAAGGGGAGTTTGGACCGCAGGGCACCCACATTGCCAATGGGGTCGTGGTGGGGAAGGACGGGAAGGCCCTGAATCAAGATACCCTCGGCACCGACGCCAATTCCATCAAGAACGGAATCATCCACGGCCCGGACGGCCGCGTCCTCAATCGCCGCGCCCTCGGGCCCGATCACTCCCACGTCAAGGACGGCAGGATCCTGTCCAAGAGCGGCAAGCCCCTGCAGTACAACAAGCTCGGTGCCGACGGCACCTACGTGAAGGAGGGCCTGATATTTGCCGAGGACGGGAGACCCCTGACTCAGGGCTCGTACAGCGCCGACGGCAATCACATCGTCGGCGGCCTCGTCTGCAAGAGCGACGGCAAGCCCCTCGAGCAGCTCGCCCTCCTGCCCGACTCGACCTACATCAACGACGGCTTGATTTACGGCCGGGACGGCAAGCCCCTCGCCAGCGGCGACCTCGGCCACGAGGGCCACTACGTGACCGAGGGCAAGGTCTACGCCAAGGACGGCAAGCCCGCGAGGCAGCTGAGCTTCAGCTCGGACGGCTCGACCATCAAGGACGGCCTCGTCCACGCCAAGGACGGCAAGCTCCTTAACCAAGGCTCGCTGTTGCCCAGTGGCGCCCACCTTACCCACGGCAAGGTCGTCGGCCGCGACGGCAAGTCCATTAAGCACGCCTTCTACAAGCCCGACGGCAGCTACGTCAAGGACGGCGTGATATGCGCCAAGGACGCCCGGCCCCTCAACCAGATCCCCTTGATCGCGGACGGGGCGTACGTTAAAGAGGGAGTGCTGTACAGCCGGGAGGGCTCGCCTCTCAATCAGAGCCTCTTTAAGCCGGACGGGACGAGCATCAAGGACGGGACGATAATCGAGGCCAATGGCTCGGTCCTTAAGAGGGGAAGCCTGGGGCCGTCGGGGTTGAGCATCAAGGACGGGACGATCGTCGACCGTGAGGGCAGGCCCGCCAAGCAGGAGTCCCTCGGCTCGAACGGCATTTACGCGAAGAAGGGTCTGGCCCACGCCAAATCCGGCAAGCTCCTTAACCAGGAGTCCCTGATGCCCGAGGGCCTCGCCATCAAGGACGGCAAGATACAGACGAGGGATGGCAAGCCCGTGAGATTCGCCCTCTTCAGGCCGGACGGGAGCCACGTGAGGGAGGGCCTGCTCTACGGTCAGGACGGCAAGCTCTTGAACCTCTGCTCGAGCTTGCCGGAGGACAGTTACATCGCCAATGGGGTGATATTCGCGCACTCGGGCCAGCCCCTCGATCGCGACGTCTTCGGCTCGGACGGCTCGTACGTGGCCGGTGGACTGGTCCACGACAGGGATGGCCGCCTCGTGGCCGAGGGCGCCTTCGGGCCCGACGGCAACAAGATCAAGCACGGCCTGATAATCGGTCGGGACGGCAAGTTGCTGACGCAGGACGACAATGGGCCCGACCGCCTCGCCATCAAGGAGGGCAAGCTCGTGGACTCGCAGGGCCAGCCCAAGTGTCAGGCGTCCCTCTTGCCGGACGGCTGTTACATAAGGAACGGCCTCGTGCACGACGTGAACGAGCGGCCGCTACGCCAGGGCGCCTTCCGCACGAACGAGACCTACGTAAGGGACGGCCTCGTTTACGGCTGGGGCGGTCAGCTGCTGAACGCGGGCACGGCCCTGCCGCTGGGCCACTACGTGCAGGAGGGCCGCCTCTACGGCAAGGACGGGGAGCCCCTGAATCACAGCTCCTTCGGGACCGAGGACGGCTACATTCAGAACGGCTACATATACGGGAAGAGCATGAAGCCGCTGAGGCGGGGCACCTTCGCCGACGAGGGGAGCTACATCCAGGATGGCTCGGTCTACGGCCCCGACAGGAGGCCCCTCAATAAAAAATTGACGACCCTCGTGGAGATTTACTACCGCTACGGGCTCGTGTGCGACAAGGATGGCAAGCCCGTCGTCGAGGCCATGTTCGACGAGGAGGGCGCGAGCGTGAAGAACGGGAAGATTTACGATCGTAGCGGTCGGCCCTTGACACAGACGCGGCCCAATGCCGACGGCAGTATCGCCAAGGAGGGCCTCATGCTAAGCGCCGCCGATAGGAAGCCCTTGGTGCGGGGGCCCTTCGGCCCCGAGACCTCGTACGTCAAGAACGGGAGGGTGTACGACGAGAGAGGCCAGCCGCTGAGCCAGGAGGCGTTCGGGCCCGAGGGCTTGAAGGTGGTGGAGGGCGTGGTGGTTGACGAGGCCGGGAGACCCTTGAAGAGCGGGGCCTTCGACGGGGAGGGCAGCCTCGTCAAGGACGGGCTCGTGATGTCGACCCAGGGCAAGCCCCTCGACAAACACTACTCCACGGTCCTGCTGACCCTCGTGAAGAAGGGCCTGGTTTGCGACAGGGCGGGGGCGCCCCTCGCGAGCGGAATCTTCTCCGAGGACGGCAGCTACATTAAGGAGGGCAAGATTTACGAGAGGTCCGGGAAGCCCAAGAGCCAGGAGCCGCTCGACGAGAGCGGCGTTTTCATAAAGAACGGGCTGCTGTACGGGAGCGGCGGCCAGCCGTTGGATAAAGTGGATGTGAACTTGGGGGAGGTGGGGAAGGGGAGCGGGGGCAAGCTGAACGTGCCGAGGCAGAAGAAGGGGCCGATGCCGGTGAGCACGCCGACGATTGTCAAGTCGACGACGAAACAGTCGATGATTAAGGATCAGGAGGGCGTGAGGCAGAACGTCGAGCAGAGGGTCGAGGACCTTACGCCTGGTGGGACTGGACAGGTCACCGTCTCCACCCACACCAACAAGGTGAAATCACGAGCGATGCATTAATTTAAGTATCTGACGCTGAAGAGGGTCGTAGGTTGGTAGGTTGTGGTGAGGTGGAGAGTTTGGGTTAGGCTGGAGGAGGGAGCCTCGCGGGCTCTCGGGGCAGCGGATTATTGGGTTAGTCGTTAGATGTCAATGGGTAATAATAAGTAACGAGTCAATGACTCGTTGAAGGTGCACGAGTCGCTTGTTGTCTAGAAGTGGTAGGACTTGGGGGCGTAGGACGAGGTGGAGCGCCTGGGACGTTCGATGCGTTAGGGCGCCGAGGTAAGGAGTAAGGATGTTTGTTTGGTTAGGTGGGCGTCAGAACGGGTGCAAGTCAAGTAAAATCAGTCCAGGTGCAAAAATAAATCTCAAGAGCATAATTGTTAGATGGGAATGAATATATTTTGCAGCATATTGTTTAATTAGCATTTGAGCCTTTACCTGTAAATTTGTAATCAATTACTTTACTGCTTGAGAATGCTTTAGAAAGACATTGTATTTATTTTATTTTTTTTATCTCTCTCTCTTACTATCTATCTATCTATCTATCTATCTATCTATCTCTGAATACGATGTTTATTGCATCATGAAAGTTTATGTGACAAAGATTTCAATAGTCGATTGTTTTTTTGGTAAGGATTTGAAAGTTAATGTTTTGTCGAGACGCTTTGTTGGATAGTTTTTTTAATACTTTGTTGATTTTACTTGGCTATTTGTAACAGCTAGGCATATATTTATTTATTTATATATAATTCTGTAAATTATTATGCAGGCTGCATATAAATCCCAATGATAGTGCATACGAGTATGTGTAATCCTAATGATGTAGCGACAGGTTTCTAGACAAATTTGGTAATATATATACTTTTGTTTTTTTTCTTGTGTTTATTTTATGTTTCAATAATAGCTCCAGCAACTCCAGCGTGCGCGCCATATTAATTATGCCAATTGAGTTTAATCGTTTTTGTCGTAATGATGCCAATGGAATTATTATAGTTTTTCAGTATCTTTTATTTGTCTGTCTGTCTACGTATGTCTCTTTGTTACTTTGGGTTTTCATTTTGTTTTACTTTTTTTGGTTTGTTTGTATTTTGTTTTTCAATGGCATACGCGAGGAGAAGGATGGTAATAATGTTTGGTAATAATATATATATATATAGACAAGTGGAGCAAGTAGAAGAGATCGGTATAAAGTTTGTTTGTTGAGCTTTGCAAGTGTCGATGTGTGCCAAACGTCTGGCGCCTAAATATCCGCCAAAGCAATGAGTTTCTGGATCGAGTAGAGCGTAATCAATGTAATCCTAATGGCCCGTGGCGTGCTAAGCGTCAGCTCAATCGTTTTAACTCAATCAAAGAAAATAAAAAAGGGCCACCCTTAATTACATTTACAATGTCCAGCGTAGCATTAGTCACATTGTAGTTGCATTTAGGCTGAGGCACCAACCGATGGCACAGCTCCGTACATCTCGGCAACAGCGGTGACAACACGGACGGCCACGATGCACGAGGACCTCGAGAAGAACCAAAAGACAAGTCAGGTTGGTTTTGTTTGTTTCTTTTTCTTCTTCTTCTCTTACATTCTCCCTTATAGCTGGCATATCGCGCGTAATTTACACTCTGCCGTAGTAGTGTTTATTGTTTATTGTTTGCGAATTTGCATTATAGTGACGAGGAATGACGTTTGGTAGATTGCCGCTGTAAAGTAACCAAGTATTTAGCAATGTTGTGATTATAAAAGTTATATTTATATGTAATTGGTTAGATTTTATCTTTGGAGCAAGTAAACAAGTTGAATTGAAAATTTGCCTTAATCTTGACGGGATAGTCGATGAGCAATGATCTTGCCAATCGACCGCTCGTTACGTTAATTGGGACTTTGGCTTAGTAGCTCGTTACTTTTTATTTGTCATATTAGGTCGAAGAAAAGACAGTCGCGCATACAACAGCGACCAGCGCCACCAGGCAGGAACAACGCACCGTGACGCAGGAAGTCAGGACTACGAGTCACGTGCTCTCCGGAGAACAGGTGAGCTGTTTAATCCAGCTGTTTGCGAGAAGATTTTCTTCCGCTCGCGATTATTATTATACGATTGGACGGATGCATGAAGCGTTGGCGTGTGGATTGCCTCTGTCTCTCTCGCTCTCTCGACGAATCGAGCGAGCCACGAGCAATTGTGCATCCACGATTTTATCTGTCCTAGTTGTATTGTTGTAATGTTGGTTGAATTGTAAGCACGTGTGCCACTTTCGAGTACGAATACTTGTTTGGGTAATGTTTTATATTTTATTATTATTTATTAACGGAAGGCAAGAGGCTGCGGTTAAGGTAGTCCATTGATTTTTCATAGATCGTTGTCATTGGTAAGGATCAATAAGTTTCTGGCCATTGCTAAAGAAATTTGCAACAGTGTTGTTAACTTATCAGAATCACCACCGAGCCCATAATTATTCGTAACAATGAACGCATTTTAAGCACACGACGACTAATACTTTTAATAATTATTTTTAAACTCATGGCTTAAATCATTACATGTGAATACAGAAGTAGATTAACAGCTGATTTAAGGAGTCGTTTGAAGCTTCAAAGGACTCGGAGGCCGCATTTTTAACCGACTCATTCGTAAAAATTCCGCACTATTACTTTCTTTTATTTTGTTTTTCTTATTTTGTTTTTGACCATTGTATCCATTTACCTGAACATTATTAATTTCGATGGCTTGGCTAACGCATTGCATGACGTAGCTGTTTTCACGACGTCTCAGTACATCGAGTTCAAGCAGTTGCGATTCCGGAACACCGATTGATCTCGATGACGATCAACAGGCCTTCTGCAATCAATATTACCAGGTAATTACATCGAAGCCAACTAATCAAGTCATTGTAATTGTAGATAAATATTGCCAGGCGATATCCAATACCATTATTATTATTGCCTGGCACACCCGACAATCACAAATAATAATCGACTAATTTTGCAATAACCTGGGTAGGTGAAAATCTTTAAAGTCATTCACATGAAGCACGTAGTAACAGTACTCATAAGTACTCGTAAGTAGCGAAATTTTTAATAAATAATTCTTCGCTCGCAACGGTTGCTTCAAACGTTCCTCACGTTCGTTTGAATGAGGCAGGTACGTCGGGAGGCACTTTTTTAAGGATTAAAACAATTGCTGAAGCAGCGAGTACTTGCACCGTTTATGCATGGGATTCGTTGTTTTCGCCTTTGTAAAAGTCAAGAGTTTCTTTCCAATTGCAATGATGCGATGAATTGTCTATTAATTATTGGTACAATGCTTGCAAGACTTGATTATACAAGGCATTGTGTTTTCTCATTAACTTTTTTTTAATAACTAGCTCTAATACGCATTAATAATCTCATAAACTCGTAAGACATTAAAGGCGCTGTACTCGATGCATTTATTGCCGTAGAAGAGAATGAAAAAGAGAAAAGCTGAAGAAAGCTTTTACAGAGGCCGTATTAACGATATTTGGATTATTTAACAATTTTTCAAAGTACAACTCACTACCACTAGTGTCGTATTAATGGCTTATATTTATCGATAACTGATAACTAAATAATTAAAACATATCTTTAACATGCGCAACGATTTGAACTTACGATTAATGCATAATTAACGAATCAATTTGTCATTCGCATAAATACTTACATTACCGACCCATTAAGAACTGCGATAAATAATAGACAATTTCGATAAATAATAGACAAATTGTAATATTAAAATTTTGCTTTTATAATTATCAAAATAGTATCGAAATTATTCTATACATTATTACTATTGTCAATAAAACACACTGTCAACAAAAAACTGTCAACAAAAATGGACAGTGGCTATCGTTGTAAAAGTTGAAAATCAATTTTTCGCTCCGAATGGAGTTGAAATTTTGCTCGATACGTGTAAATTCGCAATCATTTAGCGTTCGTTTACAGAGTCTTAATTTTTTTTAAATAATTACGCCATCAAATGTCGTGTATTTGAAAAAGTCACCTTCGTAACTCTCGCATATTATTATCGCCTGAATTTATGAATTCCATTAAGATTGCATAATAATAAAAAATCTAATTGTATCACTTTTTGAATTTACTTTTACATTATTATTGTATTATCATTAGGGATATTACTTTTAACAGTCGTGTCGACTTTGCTGCAAAAAAACAAGCACTTGAATATATTATAAATAAATCAAAATTTATACCATTAATGACCAGTGTCGCGTTATTTATCACGGGAAATTATTTATCACGGGAAAATTTAGTCTTATTGTAGCATTAGATAGCGAAATAAATCGTCGATAAAAGGATAAACGCATGTACGCAGGCAATGCACATTTATACTCAAATAAAGTATATTGACATCATACAATTCGTACGCTTACCATTGCAATGATTCATACAACATTTATAATTACAAACTTACGGCATTTTAAAGAGCAAGAAGCTTTTGTTGGATAAGTGGAAGCGTCAACTTAACAGTGTCTGGTATAGTATTCGCATTATTTATTGATGTTGATAATATTCTTGATGAAAAGAGCCTTTATTTTTATTGAGTTGCATGATTACAATCAGCTAATCAAGAGCTGGAACGTGAGCATTGCACTCAGGTAAGGTATGGATGATTTTGAAGATTATCGCTCACATTGCACTCGTGCTTTTCTGTAATATGTGTTTTGTATGTCGGAGCAAGAGGTTTTGTACGACCTTATAAACACGAGTTACTCTGTATAATTTTACATGTAAATGTACGCGCACGACTTTTTTAGTTAAAACATTCGGGTATTTTTTGATTTTTTTTTTTTGGGAAAACTCTATATTTATTTGTTGAAAAAAGTTTATTAATACCGTACTTGACAGTCTCTTAGGCACTTTTGCCATTCTCTTGGAAAATGCATTTCTGACAAAAAGGCGTTCAATTCTTTCGGGGCATTCTTATGTAAATAAACAAATCCATTGTTTTCAATTTAATCATCGATTGCCGATTATTCTTACGATAAACGCTGATCTTTCGTGTTCACTTGTCTTTCTCAAACGTGCCTATCCCGTCTCTCGGAATCTACAGCCATTCCTCATAAATTATTTAAAACAATAATAATTCCGTGTTTTCATTAAGTATAAATCTTTTAAAATACTGAACTTTACGTCATTACGTTACACTCCGCGCCATTTTAAGCTTTAATGTTCAAAGAAACTGATTAGAGCTTTCGTTATTATTTTAATTAAAATCGCACGTATGCGATATTTTCGCATTTCGGTTCGATAAATTCTGTGAAAAAAAAAAAAAGTAAATAAATAATAAAAAAAAAAACAAAAATATTTTAAATCTAAATGATTTTGATGATTTTCAACATTTCATCCGAAGGTTAAAATAATTAAAGAATCTTAATTATCATCTTAATATATTCTTTTCATTCTCTCCTCTTTCTCTATTGTTTTATATTTTTTGTATTTAAAATCATTGCACTCTTGATGGATTTCTTAATCTATTATACATTGACAATAAATATTGTACAATAAATCCACTTGTTTTGAAATTTGTTTTTACCAATTTAAATTAATAGTTATCTTATTTAGCTTGGATGCATTTATTGTAATACAATTGAATTATTAACAAATTATCCATCACAGAAGCCAGGCTCTCTTCACTCCTCCCCCTCCCTTCCCCTCCCCCCAACCGAATAAACGACCGAAAGACCAAAATGTCATACTAATTAATTTTTCTATACATAATTAATATTATAATTACGTTCCAAAAAAATTTACTCTTATATTATTTCTATATTCGTTTGAGAGCTGCTTTTCTCATTTAAGCAATTCCCTGAGTAAATTAATCTCCTGATTTGATTTAAACAAATCTCATTTAAGTTTACCGACATTTTATAATCCCTATTATATGTTTAATTTGATGAGAATTGAAGAACACTCGCTTGTAATAATACACTATTTTTATAAATAAATGAGCAATGGCACTTTCGCATATACCAACAAATAAAGAATTGAACTTTTGATTAATAATGCAAATATAATAATGACAACATTTTACGGGATTTCTGAAGGGATCGGATGTTTACAAATCAGTGAAAAAGTCTATCGGTCGCCCATCTTATCTTTAAACATCGCGTGTAACGGTGAATTGATTCAAATTCTTAAGAAACAATACACCAAGAAATCCCATATTTTAGAATTACGCCTTCAATAATTATATCAATAGGATTAATCTCTTAACTAGATATTCGATTAAGTATCAGTAGCGCCGGGGCCTTGACAATATAATTTGCCATTATTATTATTATTATTTATACGTTCGCGCTTACGCACATTTATAAGAATGTGATCGGTAATTGACATGATTATTTTGTGCATTTGTTAGTTTGCTATTTATTGCCTTGTACTCGGCTTAAATAACAACACAACGTCATTACAAATGCCTTATTGACTTCTAGGGAGATCCGACCGGTCTAGTCCCGACCGAAACTCACGCCTACACGGGCGAGCCTGAGAACAACGCGACAACAACAACAACGACGACGACAGTACCGGTGGTGGCGACAGAATCGAGGAAAGTTGCAATAGAGAGCGATGATGGCAATTACAGCGCGACCGGCGAAATCGTTAGTTCGCAAACGATTTCCAGTAAAACTCGTACAGTCGAAACGATTACAGTAAGTTCGGCACTTCACCTTAACCTCATTGAAATAAGCTTGGATTTGTTTCATTTATTGATAAGTGGCATGCTGCATACGAGAATCAAGCTTAATATCGCGGTAAAGTGGTATCTCGCATGATTTGCCTGCAAATTCCAAGTCAATTCACTTTCTGATATCTCAATGTCATGCGATATATAATGCGAGTAGCGTAAGCTCGAGTCATATTGCTTATTAAAGCCAAGTTTAACTCATCTATTTGCCCTCCACAGTACAAGACAGAACGAGATGGAGTCGTTGAGACGCGAGTTGAGCAGAAAATAACGATACAATCGGACGGAGATCCAGTTGACCATGACAAAGCGCTCGCTGAAGCAATTCAACAAGCAACAGCAATGAATCCAGACATGACTGTTGAGAAAATCGAAATCCAGCAGCAAACAGCACAGTAATCTTGTAAATTGGGAGAATGGGGTACCCTATCTATTAACTAAATGCGTCTTAATTTCTAAGACTAAAGATGTACCATCAAAGACAAAAAAAAAGTATATATATATATATATACGTATGTGCAATTGCGATTCCCAAAAATCGCAATTTGCGTTCATGTTAAATTGAAATGCCTGAAAAGTTAAATATAGCAATTTGGACTAACTAAAGTATTTATAGCGAAATATTATTGTTTTAATACTAAATCTTGATTGGAAATCGAGAGTAAGCATACATTTGCATTTTGGCGATGAAATACATTCAGAAAATATGAAAACCGTTTGCATGGCAAACCTATTATTAACGGTATAAATAATATTACTTAAACGTACTATAAATATATGCATATATATAATATCCAGTATAATGTATTGAAATAAAAAATGCATTAATAGATGAAAAGAGAAGGGTATCCTGTGCTCCGTACTGGGAAAAAAAAAAAAACAATAAAGACTTTTGTAAATGTGAGCAATTGAATTGCCTACAAAGCGTAAATATACATAATTATCTCGTAATATTACTTTTATTGATTGAAATTATAAAATTGATCACGATTTAATTCAAATTGCTACTTTAGATTGTAAATTTCTTCTAAGTAAATTAACTCTTCCATGCTTCAGCATTTTTTCTTCCTTGTTTTTTGTTTTTTTTTTTTTTTTGTTTTTTTTCATTTTATTATTTCAAAAGCTATCATTCGTATCATGCTTTTTGTCAAATGAAATTGATTTTTCATCTACGCGTTTTTATTATTATGTGCAAAATCCGATGTGATCTATCGCAACAATTGTAGCTTCGTTACAAAATTGCCTGTATAGTACGATTACACTGGTACAATGAATATTTTGATACTTAGAGAACAGATATAAACTGGTATAAAAGCTAAAGAGTCGACGGTGTCTGGATATAAAATATTAATATATTATACATAGTGCATACATATATACATATACATATATACACATATATATATATGTATATACATGCGTTTACGCGCACACACACCCACACACACCCACAAACACACGCACGCACGCACGCACGCACTCGCACACACACACTAGACATAAAGAATACTTAGGCAAAAGGAACATAAAAAAATTGTCGTCATTTTCGAGAATCCACACTAAGAATAAACGTTAGCAAACGAGGACAAAAAAGAAGAAGCTTAATCATTAAGAAAATGATGTAAATTTTATTGTTCGATGCAAATTATTAGTTATTACGATTAGTTGTAATAAATTAATAAATTATAAATACAATTACATACCACGGTAATTATGTTTTGATCAGCGTACATGTCTAAATTTAGCAATAGAATGTGTGGCTTTAGATCTACATATTTTTAAGATTTTTCGTTGATTTAAATATATATATATATATACATATATATTACTTTGCTTTAATATAATCCATCCATTTGAAGCAGCTGCTACGCATTCGATAAAATAATTTCTGGTATTAATTTTAAATGAGCGATGCTATTGCACGGAGTTAAATAATAAAGTTAACGAAGTGAAAAGTGTCTTTGCATAGTATACTTTTGACGCTGCAATAATAAATTAACTATTAATTTTGTTATTTTATGATTATTCAAATAAATCATATATTAAAATTAATACTCACTTAAGGACTTGTTTCATTCGCTTTACGCAATCAGTCATTTGATACACGAACTTTCAGAGCATAAACAAAATTGAGAAATCTTGCATTCTGTAATTTAAGTAAATCAATAATAATCTGTCTCACTTATAAATTAATTCACTACTACTATATACCATTGTTCGTAGCATTTCCAAAGTGGCCTTGCCCTCTTTAACATTATATACCAAATTAATTTTAACTTCTCCTCTCGTTTCTTTTCACCTTTACCTTTGCAACATTCCACCATTAAAGCAATTTTGTATCATAATAATGCATTGTATTATTGAGTTGTATTTATTATTAGCCTACGCTTCTAGAAATTTTAAGCGCTAATATATAATTAAGATTAAGCTACAAAACTACTTTATTTTTTTTGCAATAACACATAATTAAAAGGAAATATATTGAATATAATAAATGCTATTATTATCATTAAATAGTGTAAAAGCGTTATTTGCAAGTTTTTATTTCGTCCTTTAAATTTAATATTTCTATCCTAATAACAATTAGCGATACGAATGTAATAGGCATTTGTACGAAGTAAAAGACCATCTTTTGCAAACCAATATCGAGATTTTGTATGAAATTTCGAAAGACAAAAAGAAAACAAAAAATAAAAAAAAACTGGTCTTCTATAAAGTCCTTTTTCATCGTAACATTGCCATCAATTTTTATTTAGCTATAAAGATAAAATATTAGACTCTATACACATTTATGCATGCGCGTAAACACACACGCACACGCACCCTTATATATATATAAATAGAGACAGTATTGTTTAATTGATTTTTATTGTTGAATAATTTTGGAATAATTAAAAGTGGAGACGTGAACGGTGTAACAACTTGTTCATATGGAGCGTTATTTTAGATTTTTTGCTTGTTAATTTTGTGCTTCCAAAAGGGACGAGGCAGAACACGATTATTCTTTAATCCCCTTACAGATGATGCTGAAAGATAATGCGTTTATATAATGGCGATAATTGCTTAGAAAATCGAAAGTTTTACTTGATTTCCATGGGGGAAAGAGTTGTGGCTGAGAATCTCCGATCATTGAGGCATCGGAGAATGCAAATTTTGGATTAGCATTTTGAAACATTGCCCTTGTAATTGATCTTCTAAACGCTGGCGGTAAGTTCAAAGTATCTAGGAGCAGGATTCGTTAAAAATTACATTGCATTGTCGATTATTTTAGGGTAAGATTGTCAAGTACGTACTGGTTATTTCGTGGCTTAAGTTGCACTCTGATTTCTTTTTTAATTGATTGAGTCTTTCGGTTTTAAATTTTTGTAGAAAATCACGTGAATTCTGCGTAACGATCTTCTGATCTAAATATTCTGCAATGAATTATGTAAATTTATTAATTACTTAAATTATTATTAAGCTTGAAGCAAAATTAGATTTATACAACTTGCTTAATGAATGGCTATTGGCAATGACATTCTCTCGATATCGGCAGATTTTCGTCACGGGATTTCCCTCTAAAAATAAATTTTCCAGTTGATTTAAAGTGTTGACCGTTGCATTTAATCCTTCGAGGTCATCGATCAGGTTACACTGCGCTTCCAAAGTAACTAATTTTTGAAAATTGTTGATGCCGCTCAAGGAAACCAAATGATTATCCGAGACGTTCAAGTAAACCAAGCAGCCCTTAAAAGATATTTTGCACGTGCACTTTATGGTCGATTTAAAATTACGACAAAACTAAATAAACAAAAGTTACCGATAAAGTGTTTGCCGTCTTTGGATCAATGCATAATCGTTCTTCGGGAGCTAATTTCTGCTTTTCAATATGCAAGTCTGATAAATTCGACAGATTTTCCAAGCCCTCGATCACGCCAATTCTATTGTATCCCAAATGCAGTTTCCTAAGACTTATCAGACAATTGAGATTCTGAATTTTCGTTATTTCATTGTGTTGTAAATAGAGATGTGTCAAGTGTGTGGCGAAATTTAGATTTTTTATTTTCTTTATAAGGTTTCTCTGTAGATAAATAACTTTCAAATTTTTGCATACACTGAAATTATTCTGAAATTAAAAAAACACAACAAGTCCATTACTCCATTAATAACAATCTACTTGATGATTTTATTGCACTTGCGTAACGGCTTTACTCACAATTTCACAAATGAATTGCTCATTCATAAACAAATGCGTTATCTTCTTCAAATAATTCTTCTCCGCATCTTTAACGAGCGACTTGTGCGATTGCTGCTGCAAATATTTCTTATCGATCAATTGTACACTTAACTCGACCATCGTAAGCTTTACGCCAATAGCAATAGCAAGCAATGCATCTCTTCTTTATTTATTCCTTAATTTTACCGCATGCACGCGCACAAACCACAGGGGCATTCACCTACGCAACATCATCGTCATCGTTGAACTTAACGCGAAGAACGACGAAATGGTGCGTTTGTAGATTATGTAACCCGAAGCAACCGATTAGTTAAATCGATTCGCCAAGGTAAAACGTAGCGAATGAGAGCGGCCAGCTGCACCGCCCTAATATTGCTTTGTAAATGCAACGAGAGCATCGACTTAATAAAATATTCTCGACGCTCGCGATCCATTAGCTCTTAAATCTCTGTAGAGAGATAGAGAGAAGAGCGCCGCGCCTTTCTCACATTCAAAATTTAACCAATAAAACGGCAGCTTCTTCGTCAAAAGTAAAACGACCATGGCCAAACTGTATTATCTCGGTGCAGTCTCAAAGCTCATACTGTAGAGTGTATTGTGCATCGTGTCACTTGGTATTCCGGTTCCGGTATGAATGGTGGTGTATCCCATGGTTCGTCCACATAATAACCAAGTCGACGAGATACACTGTGCACGGGCTGCGTTGCTTTGTCTCCTCATTTAAAGGACGCGAATTGATCCAATGACTATGGATGTGGATTTATTGAGGCCAGGAACGGTGCCGATTTCGCCCGACACTGTTTTGTGGTTCGAATTCCTTTTGAATCCGTCGCTGCTGCACAGCCACATTTCCAAACCGTCGCCAGGTATGTTATTGTTTTTATAACCTAATTTCAATTTGTATTTGGAATCGAGGACTCCTTATTAAGTGGTGGTAGGCTTTTTTTATGGCAGCATGTGATGTTGTGTTTGTTGTGCAATTGCGTGACAGATGTATTGTATGATATTTGTTATTAAACGAATTGTCAGGTGATTTTGTGGCCGATGGGAGCTTGGGAGTTATATTTGGTGAAATGTTGCAGATCCATCGCCGACGGATCTTATTATAAAATTTATGACCATAAATGCAGAGCAACACAATGATGCCAAAGTTCTTGAAAACGATGCGAGCGACTTGAAAATAAATCTCATGAGCAAGTGGACCTACAAAAATTTAGCTTTAAAAATCCTCTCGTTAAAGGTAGCGGCCTATTTGAAGTGGGATTTGGAGTTACTGCAAAAGAAATTGCCCTTGCAAATGCAATTGACATTGTTACAAGATCTATTTTACATAGCCATGGATACCGTCGTGGAAATACCAATGGTTCCCGAAAATTCGCCAAATAATGTTTCCGATCGAGATTTATTTACGTTAATATTATATCACAGATGGCTATTAAGAGCCATCGTTTACAGGGCTTTGCATAACAAGCAGCCAAAGTTATTTGTCCATAAGTAAGGGGAAGAGAGACAAAAATATGTTTGTATATTAGTATGGCAATTGTCGTGCGTTTCATTCTAAATTTTATTCTTACAGTGCGGTGATTCAAGAGACAAATTTCGCCGTCTCCACGATAAATGACGAAATTATCAGAAAGTTTGAAGCGCACGCAACAAACAGTATAAATTTCTTAAATACGGTCTTACAATTAAATGACTTGAAGCCAAAGGTCCTTTCCATAGACACGTTTCAAATGTTAACCGAAAACAGCACCGAAATAAAACAAAATTGGGATAATGTGCATAGTATAACGGAAGATGAACTAAAATGCCAGGTAAGCCAAATCTGTGGTAGGCAATTTTTAATTGCTTAGCTCGAGCATATCGTCGATACACTGCTCTTCAAAAATAAATAATCAAATTTTTCGTAGGTGCATTACGACGTTGCAGTCTTTCATATTCTCAAATCCGAATATCAAACAGCAAAATATCATATTAGTCAGGCCAGAGACTTGTACAATAAACTCGACACCTCGACGTCGATGCTCTACTGCAATATCAATAAACAATATTTAGACGGTTACTGTTTGGCTTGCGAAGTACCCGTGGAGAATAGAGCACCCAATCTTACGCAACAGCTGCTCACGTCCATTAAAGATCAATACACAGTGGGTATTTTAATGATTGTACTTTAAAAATGAATCGATTAACAATATGTGTGCGACCTGTTCAACTTCTAGAATATCTTGCAAATCTTGCAAGCGGACAATATAGTCAGAGAAATTCCGCAAGTCTACAGAGATAATTTGGAATTGGATATTCAAGGTGGTCTAGTGAATAGGAAAATAATTGTTGCGCGCGATCTATTGTTAGAAATTCAATGTCTTAATCTCGTGCGAAAAGTTGTTGAAAATGAGACGATTATTGGCGACTACGTTTCCGAAATCAAAGCTGCGGGATCCAAAGGATTGGAAGTGTTCTTCTGGGTAACGTATTTATTTACGAGAATATTAGGCACCTCTAGGTGGGCGAATTTTGTATTTATTGACCTTGGACTTGAAATAGGCATTTAATGGAGTGCTGGAGAAGCCATCGGCTCTCGATAAGCAAAGAATAGTTCGCCACTTGTTGTATCTCGTTCTGATGCGTGATATCGACGGTCTTGCCAATAAAATTCTTACCGATGCCAATTATGCCAGTTTATTTGATGCCAACGAGCTAGAGGAAATAAAGAAGGAAGCCTTTCCCGACGACTTGGATATTCCAAATTTATTGTTGAATAACGATTGGGGTATCACTCCGGTCGACTATACACGTAAGTGGAATTTAAAATCCCGGCCCCTTCAACTCCCCGCCCTACCTTATATGTATTATATGCTTTCTTAATGCAATCTTTAGAGAAACAAAAGATCGGGATATTCGAATTGGAGCAGCGACTTATTTTGTCCTACAATCCGCACGAAATCCGACAAATTCTCATGGAAATCGTGCGCATCGATAATTCAAGCTACGTAAAACCACAATGGCGAATCAACAACTTTTGGGAAATACCGATCCCTTTACAAAGTGTCATCTCCTCTATACCGGAGGGCTTCTTAAAAGATTATTCCTACATTTTGTTGGCAAAAAGTAAAGAGCTCGCTCTGGCCAAAGACTTCCCGGGCTCAAAAACTTTACTAAACATTGTTGAAAATGAGGTGCAGCATCACGCCCAAAGCCTCAACGAGGCAAATAAACTTCTCATGGGAGGAAATAATTTGATATTTAAGCTACTGAAGCTCCTAAATTGGGAGTCGCTGTTGATTGAAATATGTTATTATTTGCACGCTTGGCCCGCCACTAACATTTGTAAGTACATTTCATTGTCCCTTGGCTGGAATAGCAGCACCGGTCGATCCTCCTTCAACGACCATTTCACCCACCGATCGATCGATTGATTAATCATTGCCATTTCGAAACTACAGCCTACTCTCCACCACCGCAATATAAAGCACATTTATCATTTCAGGCGATACTCAAGCTGTGACCGTCCAATGCAAACAGTGCCTCCTCACCCTCCAATCGACCGATCAAGTATTACCCAGACAAGAGATCATCGAATACTGCACAGTCTTTTTGCTAAACATGTCCGAGTGGGACTACTTGACTAGCTTAGAGAAGCAGTGGAGTTGCTTTGAGTTTGCAGCCGCACTGAGTAACGTAGCAAAGTATAAAGGTCAAAAGTTTCCCAAAGAAGCCTGGGACATGGTTCTGGCAGCGTGCAAGTCGAACCGAGATCTGCCGCAGAAGCGCAGCAGCAGTAACAGTGGCTCATCGGGCAATAGCATATCGAGAGACTCTCTAATCAACATATCGTCGACATTCAGCCGATTAAGAGAAGTTACGGTTCTGAATATCTCAATATCATTACTGGCCCGACTGCACAACATACTGCGCGACGAGTCGAGTTTGGAACTTTACACGACATATTTGAATATGTGGCCTGCCAGCATACCAAAGTGAGTAAGAAGTAATTTTAATGCTCCTCTCAGACCAATAAGTCTGTTTCCAATTGCCATGATTATGCTTTTAGCGCCAAGCTGTATAACATGAGAATTATAAGCGAATATTTGTTTCAACTACTCTCGCAAGCGTTAAAATATTATCCAAATAATGTGCCTTGGCTCAGACTAATGGGTGACCTCAATTTCGGTAAGTTTCAGCAGGTCCTCTCGTATCGGTGATTGTAAATTAAAGAGCTTGGCACTCCATACGACGTTTGCTTTATTCTAGTGCTGGGTTATTACGAAAGTGCCATGAAGTATTATTTGGAAGCGATTATAGTAGCCAGCGATTTATTCACTCTACCTGTACGAGGGCAAATAGACGATTTGGTTTATAGGAGGATGATTAAATGCTGCGCTCACCTACAGTGCAATACGCAGGCAGTTGTGCTCTGCCAGTTTTTGGACGAAGTGGACTATGCGTTAGCTTTTAAAATGGCTGGAAATGAGCAGAAAAATGCCGCGCCCAACGATGCCATGGATGCATACTACCACTGTATTTGGGACACGACGATACTCGAGTATTTAATTAATTTGCACACAAAACGAGGAGAGCATCATCGAAAGCAACTCGCGGTAAACAATTTCTCTCTCTCTCTCTCTAGACAAATGTTTTTAATATGTACTCTATTTCTAATGACACGTCATTGTTTACAGATCAAAGTTATTGGACTTTTAGAGCTTAATTCTAATAACAACGAGGAAATACAGAGAGAAGCTGCTAATACACGTAAAGCAAGGTTTCTCCGTGCTCTTGCCAAGCAGTATGTTTATTGAAAATATTGAATTAGGCTAATGTCCTTGTGCTTCTGCTAAATGACATTCGATCCCATTTGTAAATAGCTTTTTAAGTGTAATTAAATTTGTAAATGTAGAAAACATTCAAATATGTATATTTATATCGAGCTATCATTTGATTCGAGCAATCGATCGACACAATAAATTATAATTGTACAGTTTACAATAATACCACTTGTGATTGTAAGTGCAATTTAATCCTCGACACACGAATGCCAATACTTTCACACCCAGTCATGTGGGCACAGCTGGAAAATAAGCAAGTTACTGTCGCTAAGAGCTTATTTACTCGGCGAGCGCGCCCATCTCACACTGACTGATTTTTATTATTCACTTTGTTATTATTATTGTTACTATTATTCATTTTTATTAGTAGCTTTGCTCACTCGATTAAGAGCTTACCAACTGGTTGCCTAACTTTCGACTTTTATAATTGCGTGCCCAAATACCACATCGGGCACACAATTGTCTCGTCCCTGGCTTTATTTTGCGCTCCGTGTGTGCTCATAACAATTTACAAGAGTCGCTTCGATTCAAACTGCAATTTAAACGGCCAGTAAATCATAAATTTTAACGTTTCCTCCAGCCTTCATTCGACGCCAATAATTAATCAATTTTTGCTGCAAGCTTAGCCAACGGCAAATAGCTCGTCATCAACTCGCAAATTGCGTACGCGTCTGCACCGGTGGCTCTTGCTAATATAATACAAGTATAAATGCATTACATTGAACTAATAATACAATTTCTCTATTATATAATAAACTCTTGTTTATCATGGATCGTTCACACGGCCACGGATGTCTCGAGACCGCCTCTCTCCCATCATCGTCCCAACGATCTTACATAACAAGCTTCTGGCGTTCCAATCGCTCTCCCGAATTCTAAAAGAGGGCCAATTGCCCGAAAATTTCTTGGCAAAGACACGAGATTCTTTTGCTGGCCAGAATGTCCGGATTCCTCGGAGCTGGAATCGTCGTCTCGCACACCGACTGCCTCTCGTCCCTCCTCCATACCCCACGCGACCGCCCCGCTCGACGGACTCGAGTCGCAGCCCCTCGAGGATCATCAACATGCCAACGACACATCCTTTCGCTATCACCTAGGACATTTAGGAATAGAGGAGGAGGAGGAGGCTTGACGAGGCGGTTGCCCATTATCTCGTCGACTCGATTATTTGGCAATGGAGCCGAGTTTTATTATTAGCTCAGCCTACCTGCCATCCCAACTAATTGTCAATCGAGTGATTACGTGGAGCCGCCCCGTCCAAGGCAAAATCTAATCTTAGCAGGTTCCGCGCACTTTCATTTATTTACTCGACGATCTTTCCTGCCAATAATGCTAGGGCTCGCGGTGCCCCTGCAAAATCTCGTCGACGCGGCCCGCTTTTCACGCCCTTATCATCATGAGGTCGTTATTAATCCAACCGACGGACAAGTTTTATTAATAGGGCACCACATGGCCTTCTTCGGATACTTTGTTCCCTTCGGCTTTCCCATCACTCGAGAGGGATTGCATGTAATTTTTTTACGCAGAGGTGTTCGATTAGCGCATGAAACTACATATTCAATTTGCATGTAAAGCACTAAAACTTTACTCCACCAATTCGCTTCGCTGCCAATCGTCCGTAAATTTTTATGCTTATCGAATGTAATACTTTTACGAGGCTTCAAACTTGAGCGCTTCAATGAGCGATTGTGCTACTTTACGGAACTTTCTGGCATTACGACTAAGAATGTAAAATTCAATTGCAAATGCTCGCTTCGTGGCTTCGAGGCTGAGCTTCCTGTAATTTCAAATACGATTTTTCGTTTTTTTCATCATCATCGTTGTATATATATACATATATATATATATATTAACGTAGGTCTATCCGTCCAATGTGTGTGTGTGCGTTGCGATGAGAAAATTCACGTATGCGCGTGTGGACGCGTGTATGGGCAGTCGCGCGAGCGTGCGTGTATGTAAATATAGAAATAGCCAGGCGTGATGATGCTAAGGGAGCGATAAAGCACAGCAATCGCGATGGCGTATTATTATTAATAATGCCAAAAATAAAAATGCACAAGCATGTACAAAGCCATATAAATGGGAAAGGCAGCGATTATAATTTTCATAAGATCCCGAGAGTTTATCCAACATTATCCACTCGTGCCCTCGCAACGCGAGTGTGCTCGCCCTGGGCATGCGCACACGCAGGCGACCAAGAGATACACCTTCGCAACTTCACCGACGCGGAGATAAATAAAAAATTGTCGACTTTCGGCCTATCAGCAAGCTGGGACGGCTGACGTAATCCGTAATTCCTCTCGCGCGCGCGAGCTCGCACACACGTCATGGAGCCAGACACGCATGCACCCACTGTGTACGTACCGCGCGCACACGCGTATAATTCACGAGTGAGAGTGAGAGAGAGAGAGAGACGGAGATACGTAGCTAATAGTGGGGTCGGAGGAGGGAGGGAGAGAGGAAGCGAGTTGGAAGGGTAACATACGCGTTAAAAGGTTTTTCTCTCCCTATTGTCGAGTACGTACGATATATCTATACGTACAAAGTACATATAATAAATATCCTCGATCTTGAGTGGGCACCGCCGCTGCCGCTGCTGCTGCTGCTGCTGTTGTTGTTGTTGCTGTTGTTGTTGCTGCTGTTGGTGCTGCTACTGCTGCTACCGCCGCCGCCGCCGTCGCCGCCGCCGCCGCCGCTGCTGCTGCTGCTGCTGCTGCTTGTCTGTCGGTTGGTCGGTCCTGAAAAAAAAGTGAGCGCGTGTGTGAAGTTTCGAGCTGTGCGGTAGTGGAGAGTGCGATACCTAAAGGCTCATGAGCTGTTCCATTTGATATTCGTCGCCTCGTAGCAGCTAAATAACGCAACAGTGAGTATATTGAAGGGGACGGCTTGGCCGTGGTCCTCTTCCTCGATTGTCTCATTGGCGCGTGGGAATAGCCTGTTAAGTAATACGGGAGCTGGGGAATAACGTGGGAAATAGGGCCGAGATCTCGCTTTTCTCCCCTCGCGATCGCCAACAGACATTGGATTGCAGGCCTGTCGTGGATGCCCGAAGGCGGCCCTGTTAAGCACTCGTAGAAGCTCGTTGCCAAAAAAATGTTCGCTTAATGCTCCTGGGCCCACGAGATCCCATTGTCGAGGGTGCTTTTGACGAGGTTGCCGCGGCTCTCGGGCGAAGCATTGTTTCGACTGCGCTCGCACAAAACATAACCCTCACGTGGTAACATCCATATTTGTTCGCATGCAATTCTTTGTTTGGTGGCCTGGAAAAAGATGCACATGACCGAGGCTGCTTTCTAGGGCAGCTCGTCGTTGCGAAACCAGTGCCAGGCTGTTGTAACTCTTTGGTTTTTGGAGTTTATGGAGAGAGGTGGCCAGCTCTAGGGTATT
Organism: Ceratosolen corneri; assembly: GCA_030522565.1. Taxonomy (NCBI): domain Eukaryota; kingdom Metazoa; phylum Arthropoda; class Insecta; order Hymenoptera; family Agaonidae; genus Ceratosolen; species Ceratosolen corneri. Next base: position 12,702 of record JAPYYT010000656.1, on the reverse strand, counting down.
ACCGAGATTTAATGCGCTCGTGCGTGCCTCTCTGTGTGTTTAGATGTCGACTGGGCCAGCGCACAAGTATCGCTATAAAAATGTGGGATTGGACTCGCAAGAGCTTAGGAGGCGCAGAGAGGAGGAGGGTGTACAATTGAGGAAACAAAAGAGAGAGCAGCAATTGTCAAAAAGGCGTAATGTTCCTAATATTGTCTCGGATGACGATGGACTGTCGATTACTGAAGATTACACGGTATCACCACCGGCAATGGTATATATCTACAAGAGTATTAATGCATTAGACAGTCGATTGATAAAACCATTAATGTGCCTTTGTAGCAACCCCTAACAATAACTTGCGAAATGTTAGAGGCACTGTTTAGCGTGGATGTAAAGGTGCAATTTGCAGCCACTCAAAAATTTAGGAAACTTTTGTCTAGAGAGCCAAATCCACCAATCGACGAAGTTATCGGCACCGGGATTGTACCTAGATTCGTCGAATTTCTCAAAAACGACGAGAATTATACATTGCAGGTTAGTAGCTGACTACTCATTACAATTGTATGCTTTTACCAAGGCAACAGCAATTTAATTGCTTTATGATGATTTGCAATTACTGCCAGAAATTAATTGACATTGTATTGTTTTAATAAATGTCTGTTCAAGTAAATAAACAGTGAAATTGACAATCGTTATAAGTCTAAAGTCCATTGTTTTGACAAGAGGAGTTGCATCAGAGGCGTATCCTTGGAGTCTATGGAATTATATTTTTCAAACAAACGATAGAGAAATGATATAATTGGTTAAAAAAGATCTCTCGATTGTCAAATTTTCTTTGCAAATTCAATGTATTGTTGTTTGAATTGTTATTGAGAAGCCAGTGTGATTATTTTCCAATTTTACATTAGATCCATCTGTGCAAGCAATTGAAAGACCACTCAATTTTTTAGTTCGAGGCTGCTTGGGCACTGACAAACATCGCCAGTGGAACATCTCAACAAACTCGCAAAGTAATCGACGCCGGAGCGGTGCCTATGTTCATAGCGCTTTTAAGTTCAAAGCACGAAGATGTGCAGGAGCAGGCGGTATGGGCTCTAGGTAATATAGCGGGGGACAGCCCCGAGTGCAGGGATTACGTTTTGAACAATGGCATTTTAACTCCCCTTCTTACGTAAGTGAATGGAATTTACTATTGCACTAGAATTTATTTGAATTCTTTGTTTTAATTTTAACCTCTAGATAATTAGCGTACATTGACATATTAGATTGCAGTGTTTCAATGTATCTTTACTAGCTTAGGTTATGTCTTTGTCATTAATACTACGACAGAGACTAGAGCAAAAAAAAATAAAGAAAAAAAAAACGTATAAACCCAAATTATCTTTCTGCAAACTTTTAGAATTTATGTTTTTAATTCCTCTGGCTTGCAGACTTCTTACAAAACAAAATCGTTTGTCCATGACGCGAAATGCAGTTTGGGCATTGTCAAATTTATGCAGAGGAAAGACTCCGCCACCTGAATTCCAAAAGGTGTCACCGTGTCTATCCGTTCTTGCCTACTTGTTAAATCACCAAGATGCCGATGTTTTAGCCGATGCATGCTGGGCTCTGTCCTACTTGAGCGACGGGCCAAATGAAAAGATTCAAGTTGTCATCGACGCTGGAGTATGCCGCCGTCTAATCGAATTATTAATGTAAGACGCTTAATCCATCCAATGCTCACTTATTGTTACTTAAAATGGGTTTAAAACACTTGGTTATGCGCTGGTTTGATTGATTGTTAAGGCATGAGCAGCACAATGTCATAAGCGCAGCACTACGAGCCGTAGGTAACATAGTAACCGGTGATGATTTACAAACCCAAGTTGTATTGAACTGCTCGGCACTGCCTTGTTTATTAAATCTCCTCGGGCAGTCGCGGGAGAGTATTCGCAAAGAAGCTTGTTGGACAATTTCAAACATCACTGCCGGGAATCCACAACAAATTCAGGTGCGTGGGCATTCTAGGCAAAATTTGTCGCTCTCGTTCGAAAGAATTCACGAGAGAACTTTTTTTTAATAGGCCATCATAGACGTCAAGATATTCCCAGTCTTGATAGAAATATTGAGCAAAGCCGAGTTCAAAACACGCAAAGAGGCCGCTTGGGCCATCACTAATGCCGCCAATGGCGGCACACCCGATCAAATTCGATACTTGGCTGAGCAGAATTGCATCCCTCCGTTGTGCGAGCTGTTGACAGTGATGGATGCCAAAATCATACAAGTGGCATTGAATGGCCTGGAAAATATTTTGCGTCTCGGGGAACTGGATGCGGTTCGCAACAACGGCATCAATCCCTACTGCGTTCTTATAGAGCAATGTTTCGGTGCGTATTACACATTATTGTAGCTTATCGTATCACATCCATGAGAATAATTTGTGCTTTGAGAATGCGCTTGGGCAATAATAGCATTGACATTGATGTTTTGTACGTCGAATGTAATTGTAATGTAATTTTGACAGGCCTGGATAAAATTGAGTTCTTGCAGTCTCATCAGAATTTAGATATCTATCAGAAGGCCTTTGACATTATTGAGCGCTACTTTAGCTCTGAAGAAGATACGAGAATCGCCCCGGCCGTCAACTCCCAAGGACAAGAATTTCAATTTCAGACGCCTGGCTCATCGCAATTACCCGTTCATAGCTTCCAATTTTAGTTGAGAACACAATCGAACTCCACACTTGCCCGTGCGTCGAGGCACCTGCGTTACTTTTATTCATCGAATGAGTTACTGTCCATTTTAAAGGAACCATGATTTCTAATATCGAATGAACGGAAAAACGGAGAGAAAAATATCAACAACAACAAAAAAAAAAAACAAACAAAAACAACAAAAAAAACTAAAAAAAAAAAACAAAACAACAAAAAAAAAATTAATGATATATTGTTCTTTTTTCGAACTTCAATTTGCGTCGTCAAGATTGTATTTAACAGAGGAAATTTCATTTTCAACTCCGACGCTTTTAAAAAATAAAGCCGAGAAGCAAAATTTCTCAAGTCAAACCACGCATTGTAACTACTACAATGACTTGGCTTGAATTGGTTTTCAATGACAGTTTGAAAATAACATTTATTTAGCGATGCTTTGATGGTAATTTGTTTTATATTACGGTTTCATTTCCAAGTTAGATCGTATCTTTTGTATATTTTACTACGAATAAGAGAAAAGTCATTTCAACTTTTAAAAAAAATCTGTACGAAAAGCTTCAACGCCCCAAACGAAGGCTCGAAGCGAAATGTTAAATTGATTGGCAACGGTTATCTGTACAAAACTGAAGACACGGACATTACCTCGTTCGACTTCGACTGACCCAAAAATACGAATTACTTGCATCTCACTTGCAAGACAATGAATGCGACCGAAGTACGCGACTATGTAGCCGAAAACAGACAACAATACGCAACTCGCTACTCCTCTCTTCACTACGCTAAGTAGGATACACATGACCAATTAAACTTTTTTACTGTAAATACGTACCTAGTAATTTTACAGGCCATTCTATACAGAGTGCCCTAGAATTGATTATATGTGATAAAAACGATAAGGGGACAAAAAGGGATGAGAGATGGATAATGGAAGAGTAAAACTTGCTCAAAGGATTCTCGACAAAATTTCAATTCAATTCGCTTAATTCTCGTAGGGTGTGGTGTACGTTATGATGCAAATCGTGATCAAAAAATCAACGGGGTGGAATATGAAAGGGTGACGTTTTTAATGTGAAACTTGGTTTTTTTTCTTTCTTTTGAATTACCGTGTAATTGCAATTAATGGATTAGAGTCAGTTGTTGCTTTAATTTTATAAAGGATGAAGATTATTGAAAGCGTAACTTTGACAGTTACTCTGTGGGCCTTGCAATTTACGATTATTTTTTCGACCTATGAACTCTGTTTAGTTAAACGATAGATGAGAGAGAGAGAGGCAACGATTAATTACCAAAATTTCAAATGGCTGTAGATATTATTAATAAACTGTACAGCAACAAAAATTTTGGACATTCTGTATAAAAGGTCTGCGACTGTATAAAATGTATTTATTATTTAGGTTCGACGATACAATACTATATAATACAAATACTATATATATATATATATATATTGCATATTTTAGTTACCGACATGTGAGATCATGACGAAAGATATGCTGCTAAGAAAGACATTCGTTGGATATTGTATAGTTAAATAATTTTTCTTTACTAGCATTAAGAGTACCGACGAGCCCTCGTCGTCTCTTTTTGATAATTCACTTATTTCATTGATAATCATAGTGATTAAAAAATGCGTGTCCATGTAAATTCACGCGTTGAATTGAAATTTCATTATTTGTTAATAAAAAAAACTATTTTACTTTATGTCAAGCGAAAATATATATGTAAAATGATAACGAGGTAAACAACTAAATGTGATGATTTTGAGACGATGTCAGTAAATAAATACTACAAGGACTGCCGACTGCTACGCCAGAACGTCGTGATGATGTTATTAGACACGAAGCATAAATCTCATCTCATTTACCATTAAATTCGTTTTAAGTTCAACTAATCTTAATATTCAACAATAGAATATACGTATATATATATATGTATACACACACACATATGTATATGTATATTATATGACGATGCCAACAGTTTTATTAGTACCTATTAATTTACAAAGTGCAACTTTAGCAAGCTTTTTAAAAATTGAAGAAAAATTTGTATTTCTGTAAATCTTGCTTTTGCATCAAAAGTGATAAACGAAAAAGAAGAAAAAAAAAATAATGACTTAGTATATATATATATATTGTTTGTTTGACGTTTGCATAACACGATATACTCGATACGAAATGACAAATTTAGTATCTCATTGGCAATTCCCGACGTAATTATACATTTTACTTTGCAAATGTCAAATAAAATAAGAACTTGCTTTAAATATGTTTTCCTTGCTCTAATTATCAATAACAATTTCTACTTTACTACTATTGCCAATCTAATAAATTTAACATTGTCATTTTTTTGTGTACACGATGGCATTGATACAATAAAGTAGATGATTTACAAATGATTTGATTTATTATAATAAAAATATTTAACAACATGCTTTCATATATATAATACAAATTGGTAGAAATCGAAAAAACAAATGAAATGAGAAACATAGATATTGAGGGCATAATTCAGATTAAAAAAATTATTCTCATATTTTACATATTTATTAAAGTCAAAAAATATAAAATGACACTTTAATACGTTCATAAATACATATGTTTTATTGTATATTTATGATAAAATGGCGTATTAATGATAACTCGGTATGTGTTACAATTTATAGGGGGCATTACTGATTTGGAATATTAATATTAACAAAATTATGTATGAAAACTTGAGATTTGTATACTTTTTTCGAAACTACGAACAATCCATTATAGTCGGTTCAGAATTTACACTTAAAATAGGTCCATCGGTAATCCTAGTGATCAAAGGCTGTATGGTATCTTCTTTTATTTTGCCAGATAATTTCTTCCAGAGCTCCTTTTCGACAAAATCAATTGGCCTAATCTCACTCCGATAGTTTTCTGCAATGATTGCTATTATATAAAACACCCCTTCTTCAAGGGGATTAATAGTATCGCATAAATTGTGAAATGCTTTTAAGGCTTCAATGTTGATATTTAACAAATCCCAAATAATCTGAAACATTGTTAAAATTGGTAAAAAAGAAGAAAAATATTAAAAAAAAAAAAAACACAATGTAAAAAATTATATATGTTTATAAAATTTAAATTTAAATAAACTTACAATGGTTTTGTTATATTTAACTTTTGATTTCATTGACGCTATTACTGCTCCCATGTTGCTGTCAAAATCTTCAGGACCAAGAAGCAAATTGCCTGTATTTAAAACATCGCTTAAGCTCCTTAATGATTTGACTAGGCAATCCAGCGTCTGCGATTTATTTGATACCAGAACAATTATAGACGGCTTTGTGGGATCCCTAATTAGCATCGTTATACTTGTGAAAATGTTTTGCCATAAGCTCGTTTCTTGATTCTCAAACTTTGACTTTAAATGCTGCAGCGTCCTGTGCGCCTGATCTTCCTTATTCGTTTCCAGATTATTTCCTCCCAATCTATTCAACATATCTGCCATAAAATCGCGCGTAAGATACATAAAAAAAACCATCGTTACACCTATAATAATCCACAGCCAAATACTACTTTTAGTTGTCGCTTTCCTGGTGACTTGACGAGTCGTGCGTTCCTTGGCAACTTCTGCTCTGCATTTTTTATCTCCAAGCTGTTTTTTAGCCTTACCTTTTTTTGGCTCATCCTGAAAGCTTAAAATCTTCTTCTTCTCCTCTCCCTTCAAGAAACTCTGTCTTCTTTTTATATTGCTCTTGTGGTCGACATTTACCTGTTCGGTGTCAGAGTCATCTTCAACCAACTGCTCATCATCCATCCTTATCCTGGAAAATAATTTTTCAATGCCATATTTTTACAACTAAATTCTCAACCAAGATCTCTATTAAAATGCCACCCAACATCCATAAGCTTGGACACGAAATATATGCGTACACACACATACTCACCAATTTACAAATATTTTTCAAACGCTCAATCTTCTTCTTATCCAATTGTCATTGTTAAATGGCATGTGTTCAATGGCGCCATACTTTAAAGCATATTTATACTATATTTATTCTTATAACCTCAATTGTAAATATTTGGCCTGAAATGTACAGGAAAATCGAGCTCTCCCTTTCCTTATTCCATTTACCCTCTCCCCTTCACATTAACTTCGGGCAATTAATTTTACGATAAATCCGCGTCTATTGTAGCCTTCAATGTAAGCGACAAACATTCTAATTACACGCCGGTAAGTCCAGGTAATGAGTATTGCAAATTAGATGTGTCGGCCTCGCTCTTAGCCATATTAATTAAGCGTCGAAAGCCGTAAGAGGAACATAAATGACATTGAGTCGATGAAATTTAATCAAATGCTGGCCTATATTAATTATAAGCCGAAATTAAAATGCCCACGTACACACATACTGAAGTTTCCTACAATCGAAGATTTTGTTTGCATTGACATTCGCTTGGCATTTGCCAGATACGCAACTTTACTTGGCCATCGTCTACCGGCACGACAATGCACCCATACAATGCAATAATAACATTACGCGATTAATATATTACGACTGTGCAATGAAAATTCGCGCTTTTACTGATATAAGATAAGAGCGACTTGTCGTCGAGTCAAGTCGCACGTTTAATCGTGCCAAGCAAGAAGCCACGTAAGAAGCCACAACCTAACATGTTAAAGGAAAACATCCCCCGCGCGCATTGTAACTTACATTGCATTCCGTGGAAAAGCTTTAGTCTCTCTCTACTTTATCACCGGGGTATTATTATGACGAGATTTTGCATTCCCTCGTTCATAAAGGGCCTCGCGGCTCCGAGTGGAGGCGGATCCGGCGGAATGGCCTCCTCGCTCAATTTAAACGTGCTTCTGCAGAAAAAGCCTCGCCACACATTCTATTTATAAGTTCCACGAGGCCGATGTCAATTTCCCGTTCGTTTACCCGCCTCGTACGATCCCCGGTCAGCGAGTGACAACCAACCCACCAACCAACATAGAGTATGCGATCGATCAAGATCAATATTTCGACTCCTCGATCTTTCACACTCTCTCCCAATATTATCATCATTAACCACCCTCGTTATTTATTAATTACCCTTTCCCGTGAATTAGAGCCACCCATCACCCCGATCTACCCTTATAATCGCAAATGAGCAGTGCCCTCGGGGCGCTCGCCGACTGTCTATTTCACGGAAGTCGGACGACGAGATGTCGAGGGGACCGGATGTCCCCCCGCTCGACAATTACGGCTCTTCGCTGCTGGCGAGGTGTGAGAAAGTGTCCTTTTGAACAAATTTTGAGTCGGCAATTGTTATTTGGTTTCGAACGACCGGAAGCTCCGCTCCAAGCTCCCGAAGCTGGTAGCGACGGGACGTCTGCTCCTCGAATTCCATTCAAATCCGACTGCGTGCGATGGTGAAAAGCATCCGACTGTCCTCCGTTGACGTCGAGATGGCCTTGTCGAGGCGAAAATTCTTCTATTATCGGTACTTTAACGGTGGGCCCTGCATTACGCGGCCCAAGAAGCTCGAGCCAAGAGAATTCGAAAACTCGTCGATTATTCGCGCTCTTTTAATAATTGCAAAATAGCTGCAAAATAGCTGCAATATTATGAAAATTATGCGACGACTATTGTCAATTCGCCTCGATTTCGCTCGGCTCTCTCGGCCAATTCAATCTACGATCGAAGAATCCTCGCCGCTTTGATGAGCATCGTGAGCAATGACGTGGAGATCAGCGTTGCTGCAGAGATGTAGTGGTGGAGGTGGGGGAGGCGAGTCGTAGTAAGTTTGTGTTCGATGGTTGAGGGCGGCACGTGCTGGGCTTGCACGAGAGAGATCGTTTGTGAGGATCGCTTGGTGAGAAGGGAAGTGCTGGGAAATAAATGATATAGTAGCAAAGATGTCCTTGAGACTGGTAATTAATTCTGCAAATCCGTCAGTGGGTACGTAAGAATTTCAATTTACGAAGCAACTCGGGCGCTTGTCGGCGTGTTTGGTTATGAGGTGATGCATCTGCCAATTCTCAAACAAAGCTATTTCTACTCTCGGCTGCATTGCTAACCGTATTGATATTAATTAATAATGTACCAATTGGTGTGCAAATTTTCCAATTGTAGCGTTTGTTCGGAGAAATTTTCTTCTAGTGTCTGTGTTTAATTGCAAAGATGGCAATTGAGAGTAAAAGCTATCGAGAACCTTGAATGGCTTTGGTGCAGCCCTTGTTGCAGATGCTGATTCGATCGATGATACAATGGACGAATGTTAATGATTGTAATCTGTTATAGGGACTTTGATAATAGTGGAGATTGTTGGCAGCAAGCTAAATTCTGACCTACAGGTTGTTTGGTCCAATGATTTTGGAAAAAATTTAGCCAAGCTTCAATTTTTTGGAAACGGTGGTAAAATTTTGGGAGAAACGAGCAGCGACGTCGCTCGCTATTTATCAAGAGCGCACGATGCCGAACTCTATGGTAAGCTTATTATGGTTTGAGGTCAAAAATCTGTCACGTTAAGTTGGATTGTTTTATCTATAAGCTTGGATTTTTTAGGGGGTAATGATCCTTTCGATAGAACGGAAGTTGATCATTGGTTGACATTTGCCCAAAGACTCAGTGGTGCGAACAAAGACGAAAGCTTGCTACTATATTTAGATCGGGCTTTGGCGCCTAGAACTTGGCTAGTGGCCAAACACTTAACTATCGCTGATATCTGTGTATTTTCGAAAATTAACATTCAAGAGATCGATCAAACTAAGGATGGTTATCAGAACTTATCGAGATGGTACAATCAAATGTTAGCACTGCCGGAAGTACAAAAGGTTTTGGCATTGGTAGCTAAAAATAGGACCGTAGATCCTGTAGCTGATGGGACAATTAAAAGTAATGCGGTGGCTTCTAAAAATGTCGGCGCAAGGAAGCAGGAAGGAAAGTTCATTGATTTACCGGGGGCCAAGATGGGAGAAGTCGTCGTCAGATTTCCCCCAGAAGCCAGTGGTTACCTACACATTGGTCATGCCAAAGCTGCGCTGTTGAACCAGTACTATGCGGATAAGTTTCAAGGAAAACTTATTATGAGATTCGACGATACAAATCCTGCCAAAGAGAACAAGATGTTCGAAGAGGCCATTCTAGAAGATCTGGTAACGCTTCAAATAAAGCCCGATAGCTTTACTTATTCGTCCAATTATTTTGACATTACCCAAAATTATTGCGAAGAGTTGTTGAAGGAGCACAAAGCCTACGTCGACAATACTCCGGCGCAACAAATGAAAGAGCAACGAGATCAAAAATTACCCTCTGCCAACAGAGACAATTGTAAGTTACCTTTCTTCCCGGCAATTGAAATTCCATTCTTTTACTTATCATTACTTTGCTTAATTTATCGTTGCTCAACGTTGCCCAGCGGTTGAAAGCAATCTATCGCTGTGGCGGGAGATGGTTAAGGGTACGGCAAAAGGACAAGAATATTGCGTCAGGGCCAAAATTGATTATCAATCGGCAAATGGTTGCTTGCGCGATCCCACAATTTACAGATGTAAAACCGAGCCTCATCCTCGCACTAGAACCTTGTACAAGTAAAGTGAAACTTTGTCCTCTCTTATAAATGCACTGACGATAAATGTAATTGCTACTATTCCTCCTGATAATCGTCACACTTCGATTCAAATAATCCATACGATTAATCCATGCCCGAATGCGTCGTTGTTACAGAGTGTATCCAACCTATGACTTTGCGTGTCCAATCATTGATGCAATAGAAAAGGTCACGCACACTTTACGCACGACCGAATACCACGACCGAGACGATCAATTCTATTGGTTTGTGGAGGCTCTGAAATTGCACCGACCTTACATTTGGGAGTACTCTCGGCTCAATATGACCAACACCGTACTATCTAAGCGCAAATTGGCGTGGTTTGTCAGCGAAGGCTTAGTCGATGGCTGGAACGACCCGCGTTTCCCAACTGTGAGAGGCATTTTTCGCCGGGGAATGACCGTCGAGGCCTTAAAGCAGTTCATAATTGCCCAAGGCAGTTCACGCTCGGTCGTTTTCATGGAGTGGGATAAGATATGGGCCATGAATAAAAAAGTCATCGATCCGGTTGCCATCAGGTGGGTGGGCTTTTATTGTCAATGCGATGGGATTTAACCCTTACTCGCTTGGATTATCGTTTCGTTATGAGAATTTCATGATTCTAGATACACAGCTCTAACTGCCGGTAAAACGATTCCCGTAAACGTCAAAGGGGTTGCTGCCAATTGCCTAACCGTAGCAAATCATCCAAAAGATCCAACTATTGGAACAAAGCGGGTGCAGATTGGCCCTACCATTTTGATCGAGGCAGAGGATGCGGAAGCCTTGAAGGAAGGTCAGAACGCTACCTTCATCAATTGGGGAAATCTATTGATCGATAAGATCGTAAGGAAGGACGAGAGGGTTGCCGAGGTCCATGCCTCCCTAAATCTAGACAATAAGGATTATAAGAACACCCTAAAGCTAACGTGGCTCTGTGCCGATGAGCCCAAAGCATCGAATAATGCACCGAACGCAATATCTTGCTATGCCGTTTATTTCGATCACATAATAACGAAAGCCGTTCTGGGGAAGGATGACGATTTCAAAGATTTCGTGGCAACGGACACGAGAGTAAGTACTCGAGGCAATGTCAGTGTCTCATCGTCCAAGCCTTGCACTTAACCTTGGCATTCCACGCTCTCTTTCCCTTTCAGAAAGAGATAGAAATGATAGGGGAAGCTGAACTGAAGAGGGTGAAGGAGGGGGAAATTATTCAGCTGCAAAGGAAAGGATTTTTCCGTTGCGACGTCCCGTATGCCGAGGCCAGTGCTTACTCCTACCGAGAGCAGCCGCTCATTCTATTTCATATTCCAGACGGACACGCTACAGCTGCGTTCCCCGGCCCTGCCGATAAAATTGCCAGCAAAGAAACAACGACAAAAGTAAGCTCTCTTCTCGCATGAGAAAGTCGTGTTTTGTAATGCGTGGGCAGGTGAAGTTGAAAGTGTTGAGACTGATCGAGTAGGCATTGATCTGACATTTTATCTGTTGGTCTTCTTATGGCATTTTTCTGGCATTAATCTGTAAATTAGTTGGGCAACATTTCAAACGATCGAATGCCCAAGCGAAGATCCTGAATGAGCAATAAAGCAATTGCGTAGTGAAAAGTGGCAAAAAAAAATCATGTATTAATCATTGAAAGCCCGAATTGGGTTTAAAAAAAAAAAATGCTTAATTTGCAGTTCGTCATTGCTCATGCTAATCAAATAAATTTTAAATGCCTCGTTCCTTTTTTGGCCGTTGCAAACGTATTCGCGAAAATTAACCAAATAATTACTTTTAATTATTAATAATTCGCGCTCGCGTGAGAGAGAAAATATTGATTTTAAAAGGATATTTTGCAATGTAAAATTATAATCTTGAAGCACAAGCGTTGATTTATTCATTTCCATATGTCCATTCGCGAATGATCAATAAAGTTTGCGTAATAATATTTTTCATAAATTACAGCCCACTAAGCAACTTGAAACAAATTATTTATCAAAGTTGTTTACTAAATATTTAAATTACCCAATGATTATTAAAATATTTTGAAACTTCCTTCCGAGTGGATAATAATTTGTGCTGAGAATGTATTTTCAGATCTTACTAGGCCGCGAAATTTGATAAATTTCGACGAAACGAATGAAAAACAAAGCTTTATGATCAGTTTTCACTCTCCTGCCTTATGTGCTTTATACGAGGACTCTTTCTAATTTCTTCCAGGCATTATATAAGTAAAGCCAACAAATTATAATTACTTGCCCAATGTACATTCGATCGTGTACTCTTTTTCAATACAGTTGACACGTATAATTATTAATTAGTTGAGTGAAAAATAATTTTGAATTCAAGTTAAAACAAGACTTTTCTTTTAATCTCATGATTTCATTTTAAAAATGAATTACTCATTGCTTATTAATGTACTTGGTAATTGCTCCACTATTATCGCTATCGTTGCTGTTATTATTATTGTTATTATTTTTGTTCCTGTTGTTATT